>PVJX010012135.1:0-51189 GCA_004027295.1 Dolichotis patagonum
TATGTGTCAGTTTAAATTAGTAAGGGAAGGTACAGGAACTTAAAAGAAAGTAGGCAAGAAATCTTTTACATAATTTAATACTCTTCTTAGTAAGAACAGGCTTAAATTAAAAGGGCTTCTACCAATTTACCATAGTATTTCCTCGAGAACCAAACAAATGCTGTTTACATAATATTTATATGCTTTTTACTCCTCCATGTTTTCTAGGAAAGTAGATGCTTAAATGCAATCAACTTTAAAAAACTGCTGACTCTACAGAGCTTCATTGGAAATTCTGCAAGCTAAGGCTCAGTGGTGGGAAGAGGAGACACATTTGTGTTCGAGTTACAAGGGTTGTTTTCCACAGGAAATCTACTGCACCTTGTAGGGAAATTAACTTCAAGAATAGGTTAATGAGATAACAGTTTACTTAATATCCCGAAATTCATCTTTACCATTTCCAAACAAGCAGAGAATTATTATTAAGTATGTTATTGTGCACTTAGGCCCATCTTTAAATTCTACTATTGCAAATTTATGTATACATGCAAAGGACAACATTTTAAAAAATAGATTGTATTAGCCTGCTAATGCAACATTTATCAACATGAAACACCTTCTTATTGTGGTAAAAACCATGCAAGTGCTTTTGTTGTACTCTGCAGGTGAGGTCATCAGGAAAAATACTTTCATTATACCTGTTATTCAGTTCAACAAATGTTTTAGAGAATACCATGGGAAAACCTGTGAGTTAGATAATTTGAGTGCTACGAAGACAAATAAGCTAGGATCCAGAAAGCTACAGTTCTTGATACAAGATAATTAATGAATTTATTAAATGTTTCAGAGTAGTGAATAGAGTAATTGCCATACTTGCAGGGCAGGAAAATTCTTTGCTCTCTTTCCGCCTTTTTTTTATAGCTCCAGTCCTTGTTAAAATTTTTATTTTGAGATGGGGTCTCCCTAAGTAACTAAATTGCCCAGTCTAGGCTTGAATTTGTGATTCTCCTGCCTTAACCCCCAAGAGTGCTTGAATTACAGGTGTGCACCACCATTCTGTAGTCGTTTGTCACTTTTTAGCATCCCTCTCTTTTTAGCTCTATGATGATATTTTGTGTAGCTCCACACAATAACCAGATGATACTAATGTTTGAAGCTCTCCACTACTGAGCCATGTCCGAGCCCAATGTCACCAAGCGCCAAAAAGTCCTCCATCCTAGACTGTTCCTCCATCAAGAGCTGACTAATTTCTTAATCACTGGAAGAAACACCAGCTACTACATCTCTCTTTATAGGATATGTCAGTTAAGTCTGTCTAGACATGCTTAGCTGATCTGTACTGCAGTTTCCACTGGGACTGGTGAAGCAAACGTTGCCTGTTTTAGCCCTGAGTTTAGCAGCAACATTCTTACTGAATCTTTGAAATAGTGGCTATGACCAAGTGTGGTGATAGGTTAAGCGAAATCTCAGAATGGAGTCCTTTTGACTTCTGAAATCTCTTGGTCCCATTATGATAACCCTACTCATACTTCTTACAAAAGGACTGTCTTGTTACCATGTCTTGCACCAGGTTTTTCAGACTTGGCAGTCCAAAGTTTATTGAATGAATAAATGCATAAATGAAGGAATACAGTGAGCAACATGACAACCTATAGAAGCTGCAGTTAGGATTATTCTTTCATGCATTCTAGGTTGTTTTGAAAGGAAAGCATTGTACTTCCTATGGAAAAATTACTTTGGAAATGAAACTAAGCTAAGCCATTCAGGAAAGTGGCTGCAACCTCTATTTAATAAACAAGTATTTGGTAAGCATTTACTGTGTCAGCCACTTTCCAGGCATCAGGAAAGGAGTGCTGAAGAAGTCCGTGGAGTGTAGTGCTGAAGAAGACTCTTGGAACCTAGAGTCTTATGGAGAAAAGTAGACAATAAACAAAATCTAGAAAATTTATAATTGAATATATTATCCCGGAAGCCATGGGGGTATGATAGAGTGTATCTAAAGAAAGAGGTACCTTGTATAAAATTATGAAGGAAAACAAGGAAGTTCAAAGCCAGAGGCAATAAGCAGTTTATCTTGATTACTATCGGGAAAAGGAAGCTAGTGATGACATAAAGGAGTGGTTGTCCAACTTATACTTAAAGACTTCATTGTGATAATTTAGTCTTTTCAGGCCAAGTAATGTGCTACAAATATTTAATTCTGCTATTGTAGCACTCATAGGTGCTACATTCATAGGTGATACATAGCTCAATCAATGGGTCTTTGTTCCAATACAATTTTACTTACAAAAATAGATAATTGGGTAAATTTGACATCAGTTTGTTTACTGAGCATGCAAAGCACAAGGGAAATTGTTAAATGTTGGGACTGGAAAAACATGAAGAACTCAGACTGTATGGATATTTTTGTTTGAAACAAGGTCTTGCTATGTAGCAAGCTGGTTCTAAATGCATTAGGTAGCACAGATTGGCCTCAAACTCTTGGAGATCCTCCTGCAGTAGCCTTCTAAGTGGTGGTATTACAGGTGTGCACCATCACACCCAGCTAGGATTTAGGCCACATGGAAGACTAATAGTAATTGAGATTTTATTCTTAGGGCAACGTAAGCATGTGGAGAATCCACACTGAGCAAAGGAGTGGCAATCTAATTTTATTTTTAAAATATTATTCTGGAGATCGTGTGGGAAAAGGATCATGAACTCCGTCAGTGTAGAAGTAGTAGTCTGGGCAAGAAATAACATTCTTGGCCTGGAGGAGGCAGTAGAGAGATGATGTGAATGAAATGATACTGCTCATTCTCTAAAGTCAGGGTATGAAGAAAACCAGTGAGACCTACACCAAAGTAGCAAGATGGAGTTTTAGGTTCCTTTTTAACGAGTGATGATAGTGCTGTCATTAAGCTGTGGAACATGCTGTGGAGAACTAGTCAAAAGTTCAGTTTTTATTTGACAGGTCTGTACAACATCCTGTGTCACTTTTCAGAAGACACACTGAATAATTACAAGTGTAAAGGGACCACATTTTTAGAGGAATAGGTCAATGGAAGCAAGATAATATGCAGACATCCATATTAGACTAACTTTGGAAAAGATGTACCAACACCCAACTTGGCAAATCGTGATATATATGTAGATGTCAGGCTATGAGACTATACATCAAATGTAAACCAGAACTTTGTTAAAGTATCCATAATCATCACTTTCTGTGTCAAAAGAAAAGACCTCCTTCTTCAGTGTAGGAAGCTGCATACTTCCACACCGTGCTTCTGTTTTTGTACTGGCAGTAAGTAAACTGGCATGGCAGTGAAGGGGTATTGGTTTCAGACAAAAATAGCTGGTGTAGAGACACAGGATGTTAGCTGTGACCAGCAAACAACACTTACAAAAGTTCTAAAGCATCTTTCTCTGTAGCATTTTGACCACATCCTAAAACAGATCAACCTGTCAATATTTCTGGCCTAGTTTGTTTTCTTGAGTAACCTATTTTTGGCATAAGAAAATAGTAACCACATTATGGTATTTTTACTTAATTCAACTAAATCTGAATATGCTTAGAAACACCATTGCAGAATATAATAACAGAAATGGGGAATGAGTTGATAAACTATACATTAGAACCCTAGCTTAGTAACATTTCCCAATCCATTCCATGTGGGTAAGTGAAATTTTAAGAGGAGTCTTTTGGCCAAATGCACCTAAAAAGCATAGATTTGTTTAAATAAGTTTACTTACGACAGAATATCTTAATGCTAATTATTAGCACCATGATGCTAATATGCAATATGAAATACTAGAAGGAGGGTATGGTTTTGGTGTTTTCAAACTTACTGAAAAATACGTAATTTGATAAGTGCATACACTCAAACATATGCTACGTATCAACTATTTTAACAAAATCATAGAGCCATAATCTTGACTTTTAACAGTTGGAGCTGAAGATTCTGTTGAGATTTCCTTGCAGTTTGACTTCTTGTCATGCCCCATCCTGCGTTCTTTTACTTCATTGGTTGTGGATCCTCATGGCTCTGCTTACCAAACCTCCTGTGTGCTGCTCCCCAGCTCAGAATCTCCTTCCTGGAGCACCCTGCTAGCCACCAAACCAGAACAGGAAGTTAGAGGTACCCGAGATATGTTCCTGTCTGTATTTTAGTTTTAAAGTTTATTGGAATTTTGAAATATTTAAAAAATTAAGTAATTAAAGTTAAAAGGTCATTTTTAAAGATTGTGGTATGCCAATGAAATTCTATCAGTTCAACATTGGTACACGTGATGAATATTTGCCATTTGTACCAATTTCCGTTTCTCCAACTAAATAAACCTTTGATTTTGTTTATATTTGTTTTTGTGAATAGCTTCATTTTTCAAAATCGATTCTTACTCATTGTAAAATTAGCAAAACATATAAAAGTTTAAATAAGAAAGGAAAGAAAACTCCTAACCCTCAACTCATACCTGTTAATAATCATTGAGTGACGTCTGTCCAACTTTTAGAAGATAGTTAACAGCTGTTTCTTTATCCCTTCGCCTAGTCTTGGGAAAGCCGGAGGATTGTGCACATGTTAATATATTCATGAAATAGAAATTTTCATGAATATTCATGAAAAGAAATTTTAGGAATTTAATGAAAGCGGACATATATGAAAAGATAATGTGCCCAAAGGCAGGCTCATGTGCAGCCTTCATACACTTCACAGTCGATGCTCAGTAAGGAACAGCTGCCCCCAGGAAATGGGGACTGGATACGTGCATCTGACAGGGCAGTGTGATCAATTAGAAACACAAGCGTAGGAATGAAGAGCTGACGGTTCCGAGTGGAAGTTGTGTGTGTCTTTTTAGCTTCATTTCTTAAGCTTACGCATGTTCTAGAAGATATGTCTGTTGATATATCTATATCTACATCTATATCGTACCTGGCTCTTTCTATGTCTATCTTGCTATGAACACTACAAGTAGGGAAGGGAGAACAAGGTCAGTCCTATAAAGCTGCTGTGTATGCTGCAGTATTTCCTGTGTGCTTTCTTATTAAATAAAGTCAGTTCTGGGTGAAGCCTAATGTGTCCTCTGCGTTCATTATTAAACTGAATTCCTTGCAATTCAAGATGACACAGATACACATTTTTATTATCATATAAATAATTCAGGACTATTTGCTCATTGTGAAAGGTCCACATAACATAGAATTTCACAAAATAAAATCACTTGCAGAAACCTCCCTCATTTTTAACTATGAGTTCAATTTCTTACTTTTTACATTTTTATTTGATTAGCACATTTGCAGTGCACAATGGTCACATTCATCATGGGGAGTTGGTGTATGCCTGAAACACATCCTCTTTCTTTTCATTGTTCCTTCTGCTGGCCTTCATTTTCCCTCCCTCCAGCACTTGGTCTTCTTCCCATTTGAAAAATAATTTTCTATTTTGAATACGTCTATTTCAGTTTTTGATTATTTCTAAATCAACTTTGCTAATTTGCGTCTTTTTGAAATTTATTTCATCTAAATATTAACTTTGTAGAAATAAAGTTGTTCATATTTCCCTATACTAATTATAAACAGTTTGTACTTAATGCTTATCAATTTTGTTAATTTTTACCACAAAAGCTTTTATTTCTATTAGTTTTTTCTATTGTTTTTCTCTTTCTACACCACTGCTTTCTGCACTGATCTTTATTTTATTTTGAGTTTTACTTCTCCTTTATTTATCAAAGTAAGAATTAGACTTCTTTTCCTGTACTACATAAGCATTTTATACTCTGAATTTTCCTCTAACCATTCCTTTAGTTGCATCTTATAAATTATGATAATGCTGCACTACATTTTGTACTAAATTTTCATTTAGTTTAAAGTATTTTTCAATTTTCCATGTAATTTCTTTTATTTATCAGTTATTTAGAAGTCTATCATTGAATTTTGAAATATGTGGAGAGTCCTTAAATACCTCTCATGTTGACTTACAATTTAATTTCATTATGAATTTTTAAAAACTATCATTTTAATCATTCTAATTGTTTAGTACTTGTTTTGTGGACTATCATAAACTTTGTCCTCAAGATTTTTCTATGTATGCTTGAAAATAACGTGTATTTTGTTTCTGCTATGTGGAGTACACTTTAAATGTCATGTAGATCCTATAAGATAACAACATCGTTCAAGACTTCTATATTCTTACTGTTTTTCTTTTTAAGTCTATTAACTGTTGAGACAAGAGTTGCTAAAGCTCCACTTACAGCTGTTAGCTCTTCTATTTTTTCCTTCAATTTTGTTAGGGTTTCCTTTTTTTTTTGTGCTTCAGTATTATACACACATATATTTATAACTGTGGTATTTTCTGATGTAGTTAATCTTTTATCACCAGGAACTGTTAGCAACACAATCATTTCTATTAATATTCCTTGTCTTAAAATCTACTTATATCATATTAATATAGCTATTCCAATCTATTATTGCTGTTGTAAGCATGCATGTCTTTTTCAACTCTTATTTTTGTCATTTTATTTTTTATTTTTTTAGTGTGTGTATATAGTACATAATGTTTACACTCCTTGTGGAGAGTTGGTATATGTGCATAGTACATCTTAATTCATTTTCTCTTCCCCCCTCCCTCCACCTCTTATTTCCTTTCTCCTTTGAAAAAGATTTCTCTACTTTCTATTATCTACCTTTCATTTTGCTCTTTGTTTGTACTCTAGGTTTATCATGTAAGATAATATAATATTTAATATATTATATTTATTATTACTATATAATATTTAAGCTTGTGTGTCTGATCCATTTCATTTAAGGTTATACTCTCAAGCTGCATCCATTTTCCTGCAAGTTACCCTCACCTCTTTGTGCCTGTGAATTTAAAGTGCGTTTCTTTGTCTCAGTTTATTGCTATAGTTGGTTAGGTTTCATGTACCCACAAAAGTCTCACAGGTGCTGAGGTGGGGTTTGGTAAAGTGATTGGCATATGGGAACACTATACTCATCAATTCAGAGCCCAGTGTGCCAGCAGTAGATGGGGCCTGGCTGGAGGAGATACAGCATTGGAGATGAAGGTTTGGAGGTCCTGCCTCTCCCCCGGCCCTTCTCTACCAGCTTCCTGCAGCTTTGGGTGAGCAGCTTTCCTCGGCATTGCCCTTTTACCATACTGCTTCTTCCTTGGAACCAAGAAAACATGAGCCCAAATAAACTTCTCCTTCTTTAAATTGTTTGCTGGGTATTTTGTGCCAGAGACAGCTAATATAGTTTTGTAGACAACAGTAAAAGCTTACTTTTTATACATCCATCCTCTGGCTTTGGATTAGTGTTCATACATATTTAATATAATCATTGATATAGTTGAATTTATATCTATGTTTTTATTGCTTGTTTTCTATATGGCCCATGTCGTGTTTATTGTTGTTGTTTATTTCTCCCTTACTATCTTCTTTTGTTTTAAATATGTGCTTTTTGAATACTGCTGTTTTAAATATGTGTTTTTTGAGTACTGTCCTAAATCCTCTGATAAATATTTTGGCAGAAGAACTAATGAAAAAAAGATTTTTTTTCATTAGTTCTTCTAAAGATTAGACTAGCCATCTTTAATTTTCATTGATTCACTTAAAACTAATGTTTTCTTAACTGTAGTGAAATACAGCAAATTTGTACCAGTAGAATGCTGTTTACCTGCTGAGATTTTTGATTTCTTCATTTTTTGTCTCAGTTCTTTGAACATTTTCCCTTAATTCTTTCAACACATTGATAAAGTTGCATTAAAAGCTCCAGTACTGGGTTCCTCAGAGTTGGTATGTACTGCTTGTTTATTTGTCTTTTTTGAGTATGTGTCATAATCTTTAGGTTTTTTGTATGTCATCTAATGTATAAGAGATAATGAACATTTTAGATAGTCTATGTTTGCATCTCTGTGTTTTTTCCCTCTGAGGCTCATTGTTTTGTTGTGCTTTTTATGTTGCTGTTTGATTTAGTAAATTTTATGAACTTGCTTACACACTCTTTAAATGAATCCAATAATGTTTTTGTTCAGCTTTTAAACTTTATTAGTCCTCCTTCTTAAGGTGACCTATTTGCCTGCATAATTGAGTGGTCCACTGATGACACAGGCAAAGACCTCAAATCTTTTGGATTGACTCACCCTTTTCTCTTGCACTATGTGTCAACTGAGGCATACCCTCACAGTTGTAGCCAATTCTCAAGTCTACCCGTGTTTTCACTTTGCATTGGCCTTCTAGGGTTTCCCCCATGCCAGATACAGTTTAGCAGGTAGGAAGGATGTGTGGAGCGTTGTCAACCTTGCTATATCTCACCATTAAACTCATCTTTAAGGGTCTGTTCATCCCCAAATTGTCAACTTCAAACTTGCAAAATTGTAGTCTTTTCCCATTAATTCTAAATTGTAAGTGCAACTTTTAGCCAGCAACACATAGAGTTTTATGTTATCTGCATGAAACTACCAAGAATGAAAGGTGAAGGATAAAGAGGGGGAAGAAGACAAGGGCAGCCCAACTCAAGCAGTTACAGACTACTTTGTCCTTACCTAAAACTGTGCCATTTTCAGAGAATAAGCATTTCCAAGCCAGTTGTTTGGTTTTAATCAATTTCCAGATAGCTATTTTAGCCAACCTCTACTCCCAGTTTACATGTACTTTCTAAAAAGGGAGATTCTATGACCTTTTCATATCACATGAGCACTCCATCCTTTTGATTTTAAAAACAATTCATTTGTGTAATTTTCATTAAAAATAGAACTAGAGGACTTGAAGGCTATTTCCTTAACATAATAATATAGCTATTTTTAAATATAACTATTATCTCTATAATTAAATCTTTACCTATATACCTATACCTAACCTCTTATACTAAATCAGCATTATGTTCAATGTTGAAGCACTAGAACCATTACAAGTAATACCAAGTTGGCACTTTTTAGTAGATATAAATTTATGATATTTTTTTGATATCAGGACTTGAACTCATGACCTTGTTCTTGCCAGGAAGGTGCTGTACTACTGAGATATATCCCTGGTGCTTTTATTATATTCTTAAGAGTCCATGAAAGCTTTCCTGTTTAGATATGGGTCACTTTTGGTAATTCATATTTTCCTAGGAAATCATATCTTTCAAGTAGTTCATCAAATACATTTGCCTAGAGTAAGAGTTATCTTATAATGCTGTGATTTTTCCCACTCACATTTCTTATGTGGCATATGGTACATTCTTCATTGTGTTTAAATAAGCAATACTGTATTCATTTCAATGTTGGGGGATCTCAAAGAACTAGCACTTTAGATGTACTGGAACATTGCCTTTGTTTTTAAATTGATGAATTAATGTTTAAAGCTATAGCAAATAAACTGGTCTTACATGTTTGAACCAGTTATACTTTAGATAAAAACAAGGTTCTAAGATGTTTTAACTTTAACTCTCTCTGGAGTATCACATAGCAGTAAGTATGATGAGGTCAATGGTTGACATCTGTCTTCCAAAAACCTTGGGCACCTCTTATATGTAGGAAATAGATTATGTCTGCTGTGAGATAGTTCTCTCCTGTGATTCTGAATTTTTATTATCTGGTCTTTTTGTTTGTTTGGTTTTTTGGTACCAGAAATCAAACTTTAAACCTATTTCTTGCCAGGCAAGTGCTTATGCCACTGAGCTGAATCCCTTGTCCTGCTCTTTTATTTTAATGTTTGATTTTTCAAGAATTATAGTTCAAAAGGCACACTAAATGTAGTACAAAGATCTGTAAATCTTATGCCAAATCTACACAGAATTCTATTGCTTTCTTATTTATCTGAATTACTATATTTTCAGGAGGATGTTTGTTTAAACTCAAAGAAAATATGAATCCTCAACACAGTCTAATCAGAAGCAATTTTAACTCTATAACTAATTTTGAATAATTTCACATTTTAAAACAGCATAATTAGAAGAACAAGAGTACCTCCCTTCCTTTCTCTCAGTTTTTTCCCTTACTTTGTACTATCTTCAGTATGATTAAAAAATGATTTACCAAAATAAAGAAAAATTACACATTGTTTCTATAAGAGAAAGGTATTTTAGTCCTAAACATCTTTTAGTCTGATGGTAAAAGCAGTAGATGTTACTATAAACACTTTAAGCAAAAGAAAAATATAACAATAAGCATAGTACATACTCTTCATAGTTTGAAATTCCTTGGAATTCAGATGTAGGTATATATTTATAAGATATACATAAATATACTGTACTGATAAAGATTGGTTATATGATAGATGACTAGTGAAAAAGGAAGTTGGAAAGCAGGGCCCCTTTATACTTTCTGTGATCCATTTTTTAAATTTTTTTATTATTTTGAAGGTAGTAAAATACAACAGAACAAAACAGAACAAAGCCAATTGAGACAGTGTAGTGAAATTGATACAGAATTTCACAGCAGGTTACTGGGATAACAGTAATAGGTACCACAGTATATCTCCTTATCTTCACAATAGTTGTTCTTTCAATCAGGTATAGCAAAATCAAAGGGAATATAGAACATTATAGAATCTATCAAAACAGAATATTAAATAGAGCAATACCATCAATCAGGACAAAGCCAAACAGTGATAAAAATATTTGCCCTCAAAGAGATGGTAGAAGGAAATCCTCCTTATTTGCCAAACTACATATAGTCAACCTCCCAAGAGATGCTCACACTTCTGGCACCCATTTGCTAATGGGGGGGGATAGGAAGGGATGGGATATTTGACTCTCAGCCCTCCCGCCTGATAGGCTCACAGCCACTTAGCAGGGCAGTGAGGTGATTGCTTGTTTTCCCAGTGCCCTAAGTTCCACCATGGCACGGATCTCATGAGATACTTCTTGTCTATGGCCATACCACCCTGAACATACCCAGTCGTGTCTGATCTCAGAAGCTAAGCAGGGTCGGGCCTGGTTGGTACTTGGATGGGAGACCACTTTTCTAAGTCAGGAACACTGAATGACAGCTGTTATGTTGATATGTTTTTCATTTTCTTTTGACAATAAAAAGTAAATTTTGGGGGTTTTCTAATTCTCGTTTCTTGATCACTACACATTATGACCAAGCCTCTTAATTTGCCACATTTCCAACTGCTTCAAGCCTGTCAGGACATTTCTGCTTTGTCTAGGTATCTTCTACACCTCATTTGATAACCCATCTCATTAAAAAGTACTACAGAGGACTCATATTTATTTATTTATTGAAGATGGCTTATAAAGCCATGACTCAAATCTCTGAATGCACTCACTAGTATTTCATAACAGATATTATCCATAAGCTTTTTAATATTCTGATATTGTCTCCATGTGCTCAGCCATCTATCTTTTGATGAAATGCTATCTTTTTGTTCTGACAAATTTCAAATATCTATGAAGCTATCTAATGCACAGGCACAGACTGTCTGTGTGACCTTGGACAATCTTAGTATGTTTCCTGAATATTAAACTGTTGGAACAAAGAACATTGTAGTATAGATCACTTAACAAAAATATAATAATTAGAAATTGTGAAGTGGTTTAAATCTTAGCCCAAGTTTTTACTATTTTGGACTCTATGATCATGTGTTTATATATCTCTTTTAGGACATCAGGAAGCAGGCTACATCCTTCTTGGATCCTTGTCTGTCTCCTCTGATCTTGCCCTTCTATTTCCCTACAGATTTATGTAGGAAAATTCATAAATTTGAGGCAAAGAATCTTTTAGGCAACCACTTTACCCAGGTGGGTTTGGTGTGAGCCTTTCTTTTAGCTGAGCTGTTCTGATAGTCACACTGCCTGGGCTACCTACCCAGTTCCTACGTTTTTGCCTGCATCATTCCTGCTGAGCCTGGCCTTGTCTGCATTCAAAGCCAGCTGCTTAACATTATTCTTGTTCCTGGAATTGCACTTTATGGATCAGCCAGGATGGGTGCATCTTCCTTCTTTCTCCATTCTATGCAATGTTTTATTTTTTGACAAGGGAGTGTTTGCTCCTAAATTTCTAACCCTGAGATTTATAGTCTCTCCAGTGTCACCTTTATGTCCCAGTCAGTAAGTTGCCATCTACTTAGCCAATGCCACAATCTCTTATGCAGCTTATATTGATATCTCTTGATATGCCCTCCTACAAGTCACCTGGCAGGACCAAAGCAGAACTCCTATGGCCTCACCACCTTGAGTTATCCTTTTGTACTGATGTCTCCAATATCCAAACCTCCTTGGATATCTGGGATTCAACTCTTTAGAAGTCTTTAGATTGTAGGGTGGAATCTTCTGATTCTTTGTTGTCCTCTGGTCCCTGCATGAAGGTGAGACTGCACCTTCCAAAAAGGCTTGGTTTGTGTGCATCTGGGCTAGCTTAAAGGAACCTGTTGCCCTGCTAATGGATGAGTACTAGACAAAGAGTTCTCTGGGGAAATAAATTTAGAAAAGGTTCTGAGAAAAATGTTATTTGGTTTTTCTTTTTTACTACTTAACTAGTCTTTGATATACAAATATGCATCTACACAGTAAGAATGATATGAGTTTTTCAAGCGTGCTTATTTTAGAAGCACTTGTTTTTTATGTTTTTTAAAGGACTACCATTTTATTCAATACATTTGAAGGTGATTTTTAAAGATTAAACTAGGAAATCTTGTGGTCTAAGTCATGTTTATAGACTGACTCAATAATTTACAGGAAATATTCTTGGGAAAGTAAATGAAATAGAAAAATCTGTTAGTACATAACTAACTCCATCCAAAGAATAAAGAAGCATTTCATTTTGATCAGTAGTGAGTTGTTTTCTATGATGAAGCAAAGAGTATGCCATCATCTTACTTTTCATTGTGAGAATGGTTCTTATACCTACAATGTGCTAGATACAGTTCGGGATCGTGGCGTTCTAAGGAGGAGTAAGATCAACTCTCAATGTGTGAGTTAATCAAAGCATCATCCTGACCACATATATTAAAATAATCTGGGGTATGGGATCAAAGTGTTCAGTAACAGGATAATGAACAGATGGCATATAGTCTCAAGGTAATATTTTCAGCCATTAAAAAATAGAATCCTGTCATTTGCGTGGCACTGTAGATGCCACTGAATGACTTCATACTAAATGAGATAAACCAGACCCAGAAAAACATGCGAACTCATTTTTAGAATGAGTTGATTTTACAGAAGTGGAATAAGAATAGTGTCTGCTAGTGGATAGGAAAGGTCACAGGGAAGAAGGATAACTAGAGATTAGAAAACAGTTACCAAAATACATTTAGATAGGGAAAATTAATTCTAGTGTCCTATAGCACAGTAGCGTAAGTGCAGTCTCTACCAATTTACGATATATTTCAAAATAGCTAGAAGAGTTCAAAGTTCTAGAAACTAGAACTATAGCTAGAACAAATAGCTAGAAGACTTCAAAACATAGAAATGATAAATGTTAGAGGTAATAGAAATGCTAAATACTATGATCTACTGTTTACATATTGTATAATTGTACTGAATTACACACCACCCCATAAATGTGTACAAATAATACATCAATTAAACATTTTTTAAAAGAGGAAGAATTTGTTAAAATGTATATTTAGGGATCCAACTCAAATATTCTAATTCAGTAGACCCAGGATTTTAAACTAGTGCATTTTAAAGAATACTTATGCATATCAACATTTAAGAAATTCTAGCTGGGTTGGTGGTGGAGTTTGCTTTCCAGGTGGCTCCAGTTTAGACCGCAGCTGACTAGAGTGAGGGCTGGCAGGAAATAATGCACACATTTTGTCTCCTGGTGGCAAATGTCCAGAAAACATCTGGTCCATAGTAAATGCTCAAACATATTCATTCTTTTTCTACTATCGTGTCTTAAAGAAAACACGACAGCTGAGCACAATGAAGGGTTGCTTACTTTTTACTTATTTTATTTTCATATGAATTAACCTGTGAGGAAGACATCCGAATTCTCTCCAGAGGCAGAAATGATGCCTTCTCGTTTAATTATTTATTTTTAAGTTAGACTCGGGTTATTGATAAAAATTCAAATATCAGTAGGGAAGCATGGGAGATTTTTCTTCCCACGCTACACAACAATGTAATTCTAGTGGTTTCAGATCTAAGCTCTAGAAACCCCCATCACCACATTTCCTGTTTGTAACTGAACAAATGACACACAAAAGATTTTAAGAAACAAAGAAGAAACCCTAGGCACTGATAAAGACCAGTTTTAGAGTCATGCTGCTGTTAATGTAACAGAGCAACATCAGTTGGTGGGGAGGGGGAGTTTGTGGGAGCATTTTTAACCTAAAAACATTTGCTTTATGGCTACATAAGGAGTTTTCTGGGGGAAGAAAAGAAGCATGTCAGGTAAGTGGTATTTTTAATTCTTTTGTTTTAATCTATGTCCTAAAAATTCACTTAACAATTTCCAAGATGTAACTAAAAGACACTTAATATTCAAAGAATAAATTAGCTAGCATAATTATTTTTTAAATGTGAAATAACCTTCAGTATAATTAGTATTTTGAAATTCATTACTGGGTATATATTGACTATTTTCTCTTCAAAGCCAAAAAAGGTGGAGTGTTTTGTAACATAAAGCTAGTCGTAGCTGTTCTATGCGTGTTCACTGGTAGCTGTGCCATGCAATTATTTGTTATTTTTGAGGAAGCTTTTGTTGACCATGCTTAGCCCTCTTTAGTTTACTTTAGATATAAAACAGGAGAGGAGTAAATGCATTCTAACTTTAAAAATCAAGAGTCTTCTCAGTAATCAGTCTAAGTGTAACATTCAGAAATGACAGTTTTGAAAAGTTTAGTGAAAATTGAATTGCTTGTCCAATGGATCTTGAGGTTAGATCCACTTTGATTTGCTGTTATGAGTCCACATTGATGGTTTAATCCTCTCACATTGTTCATGTACTTTGCTTTTCATTAACAAACACCTTTTGATTGTAAGAAAAAAATGCATTTTAGGTAAAGTAGAAGAGCCATGAAATGAGCATAAAAGGAAAAATATCTTACATATTTCCTATCACTTCAAAAACACAAAATGTTATGTTTTATTTCCTTCCAATTATTATTTCTGTACATTCTACATTTTATTTTCATAAATTAAATATTAATTTGTGCATCAGTCATGTATCAGCTTTTTTCACTCATAATAAAATAACTATTTTTCTTTTATTATAACATTTGTTTAATCACTATAAATGCACAAAATGACACTGATTGCATTAATTACTGTTTACTTAATCAATGGTTTATAGTTGGACATTTACATTGTATCCTGTTTTTAAAAATTTTAATGAAAGAAAAATGAGCAGTTCTATAGCCTCTTCTGTGGGTAATTAGGAAAGATATTTAGAATTAGAATTACTGAGGAAGAGATTATGAACATTTTAAGCCTCATTATTGCCAAATTACTTTTCCAAGGGTTATGCCAATTTACTCTCATTTTAACAATACTTTAAGAATTTAACAATTCTTTAACAGATAAGCTTCATTTAAAAATTTTTGTAAGTGTAACATGCTAGACCTTTGTTTAATATCCATTACTTTGATGATAATGAGGTTGAACATGAAGCATTTTCATGTGTTTTTGAAGTGTTTATAATTCATTTGTAAATTGTCTTATTATATCTTTTGCTACTATTCTGCTCATATAATTTTTAAAATCAATTCTTATGGGGCTCTTACAGAGTGAAGATACCATATTTTATATTTTTTTGTGAATTTCTTTCCCAGTATTTTGTGTGATGCATCTTAAAATCAATGAATCACACAGGGGACATGGGCTATCATACGACTATCCTGCTTCTCTTTTACTTTCCTAGTTCATAGGAGAGCAAAGAATCAAAAGAATGTTCCAGTTTGGCTAGTGTACGGCAAACACTGGATATACCATTACTACATGGAATTGCCTTGATTGGATGATGATGCGGAACTTGGGAAATGTGAGAAGGCTAATAATGGCAGTGAACTATGGCATGAAGTCATTTCCACAACTAATTAATCCTGAATTTAGAAGGGATATGATGAATGTCTCCAACATTGATAACTCAGATTTCTCTGTCAGGTATAATATAGGAGCACCTCCATTGTTACTTTAGAATGTTCACAGTTCCACAGAAAAGATATAAATCACCACTTATCCTTAAAACTTAG
Source organism: Dolichotis patagonum (assembly GCA_004027295.1). Taxonomy (NCBI): domain Eukaryota; kingdom Metazoa; phylum Chordata; class Mammalia; order Rodentia; family Caviidae; genus Dolichotis; species Dolichotis patagonum. Next base: position 16,081 of record PVJX010012135.1, read on the forward strand.
ATCGTAAATGCCAGAACAAACAGAAAACCAAAACTTACTATAAGCCAGATGGTAATATTTTCATATTTATACAGGTGGGAAAAGACAATAAATATGAAAACACACACACAAACACAATGACTCCTAGTTAAGAGAAAATAAAGTCTTCAGTGAAACGTTGAAATCTTTCTTTATTTTTACCTAGAGCCAGGTAGTTATGGAATCATCAGAGAGGTGCTAATATCAGTTTTTATGTAGTTTCTGCATTCATAAAAAACAACACTAGCTAAATCAAAAGGTGGAAACAATTCCTTTGGGATACTATTAATTTAATTTTGAACAAAAATTCATAAATTCATAATTCATAACTCTCTGCTTTTCTTTACTCAGTTTTCTCTTCTCATAGGCCTTGATCATTTTTCTGACCAGAATGAACCTCTTTCTTTTAGAGACTGAGTAGAGCTAATTTATGAATCATCTTTTAAACACAGATATTCTTAAAGATGGATCATAGACAATACTACATCATAGGGTTTAAGTAATATTTGGCAATGATTTTAAGAAAAGTTAATCCAGGAACTATTGTCACTTGAAGGTCACCCTCAAGAAATTGCTACTAGATAGTAGAACTCATTACCTGACTATTTTCAGACATTGTAAAATTTCATTTTGTTATCTCAACATTCCTCAATTAAAAAGAGAAGAGAAAAATTAAAAGGGCTTCTTGAGAGAGAAGATTGTGAAATGGAAGTTCCCACAACTGTACTATCTTTTGAGTCTTTCCAAGGTGCTTTTCTAATGAGAAATCCAAGCACATAAATGCTTATAATGGAGTGACTAAGTCCAGATAAAGCTAGGTCCATCTACAGCAGGAATTTGGGCAGCAGGAATTTGGGCAGCACTTGCACTCTCATAGGATTTCTGAAGTTTACGAGGACTGTAGCCTGGAGAAATCTTAACAAACGCTCTTAAAATTGCCCTCCCTCTCATTTTCATGTTTTAAATTTTTAAAAATTAAATTTAGTAAGTATTAAGAGGTATCCTGATGTAGTAGCAAGAGGTGGCCTGGATGTCATACAGGTGACGATAGGAACTCTGGTTTTATAGCTGCTTAGTGAAGTTCAGTGATTTGCATACAACCAGTCACATAACTAGTAAGTGACCACTCTCAGTCTCTTGCTCATGATGTTTGAAAAATAGGCATTCCAAAGCTGGTGTACTTTCCTTCTCCCCATCACAGCCTACTCTGAGGTCTACACCACAAACCTCTATTTGTAGTGTATGTTTATTGAAGGTTGGTGGGTTTCAAATTTTACATTAGAATGGTATGTTTACTTGAAAGCCTGAAATTGATTTGAAAACACTCTCTTCAGCTAATATCTGTGATTCTAATGACTTTTATTGATGGAGATGATACAGCTGGATAGTATTAGTCAGAAATGAACATAGTGTCTTTTGTCCCCCACAGGCCCCAAATCATTAGAATGTACATTTTTCAGCATCAAACTACCACCACGTTAAAACAAAGTGAAACAAAACAAGATGCTTATTTTATAAGTAGAACCATGGGTACCATAATGTCAGTAATTTTCTCTAAAATTTCTGGGTCCCTAAAATAAACGTAACATTTGTGGAATACAACGAGATGTTCACTGCTTGGTAGAATTTATAAACCAAAGGAATCCATTAAGAGAAACTATGTATTACACACTAAATACTATAAACTCATTCACATAGTTAAAAAACAGTGTGAAATAGAAACAATAAAGCAAGATATATGTGCTTTTTTCTTAATATTTAAGCCTTTCGCTTAAATAAAAACTGCCAGCAGAAAGATACTACATTTGCTTAGCTAGATTTCATTCCAGAGCACAAATAATTATGGATTTCAAATATAGTGCCTCACAATTACTGTTGGCTTTAAGGGAGTCAGAGGTCTTATAATTAAACCTACTCTGATTAGCCCCTGGCAGTTGAAAACTAGATAGAAACTTAAATCATGATTTTCTGTCATTTCCCTACTAATAATTTCTCAAGACCTTTGGCTTTTTAATAGTGTAAATAGCTAAATTAAAATTGTGTGGGAGTTCATTTTGAATTGATAAAAGCTATATAAATGAAAGTAATTGTAATTAATGACTAGCAATACTGAAGTTTGCTCTTATTGGGCAAGAATTTGTAAGCACTTTCTGCATCCAGTATTATAAGAGGCACTGTCTGTACTAAGCAGATACCCACAGGAATAAAGGCACATTGACACTGTGTTCAGAGATTTACTAAGTGAAATGAGGTGTTAAATTTCTGTGTGCATGCCTGTTTGTGTATGTGTGAACCGTTATAAAGATCTGTTGAAAATTTACACCAATATCTCCTCTTCTCATGTGTTTTGTTTTTCAAAGTGGAGGTACGTATTGTTGGCAATAAAAAAAAGTATGAAAAATATCAGGAATATCATGAAATACAAGGCTTCTGAATGAAAATTCAACTTAGAATTCAGCTCATACTACTAAATGTAAAAAAAACTAGGAAAGCAGAAATGTTAGGAATTATAGACTTTTAAAATTGGAGGAAAACTCAAGACCATGCTAAGCTACCCCTTCACATGCCTAAAGCACCTCTTACATACTGAAATTCAAGTTATGTTTTAAAAGATCTCCAATTGGTTACAGGAAACAAATTTACTGTGTTAGTAAATGATAAAACACAACTTTAAAGGAATGTACAATGTATTCTAAATTCTTGCTTTAATAATGTCAACATATTTCATGAATATTAGAAGGATTTTTCTTAGAGATTTCAGTGTAAAATATGAGTCTATGGTATTGATTTGGTTATTTCTTTGTAGCTGAGAGCAAAATTGTCTTCTTGTAGCAGTTAATAGGGTAACATAACTATTTAAATTATTCCCTTAATTGGAAAGGAGAAAGCAAAATTTCTATTTGAAATATAATTTTGTCAAATGATATAATGATTTATAGCTAGACTTGGAGTAACTTTAAAAATGAGATTAGAGCTTTCTGCATCTTTCCTTATATAGTATGAGACTATATTTTATTTACCCAAATGACAATTGTTTGAGTGTGTACAAAATAGGGGACACTATGCAAAATGGAATGAAGAAAAACACTAAGTAGAAAGATTGATTTTAGAGTTCTCCTGATGATGGTAAATACTAGGGGTTTGTCGTTGCAGTCTTATATTTATTTGACCCTCCCCCAAACAGAAGGGTATTAGAAATACATACAATAGAAGAAAAGGTAACCAAATAAGTCAGGTAGACGGGAAAATAAGGATCAAGGGTCACAGGCCATAAAAATGAGTGTAGTAGAGCCCTAGAAATTTGCTTGAGGAAAACCGTGTGTCAAAGACAAATCATGAATTATAATATTTATGTGGGCATAAAAATAAAAATGTATCAATTCTTGAGGAAAATCACAGGTGTTTGTACTTGAACCACCAAATTATATATGCAATAATATGTTCTAGCCTATATTATGTCATGGTTTAGATCATCTAAAATGTTCTCAGAAACCTAGTGTTCAGGGGTAGGGCTTTGGAAAGGTGATTGACCATAGGGTCACTACTCATCAGTGGCTCTAGCCACTGGTTCAATGGCTAGTCTTCTGGCCTGGTCAGAGGCTGGTCACAGGGGGCTTGACCTGTAAGGATGTATTCTTGTTGTCCACTCCTTCTTTCCCTTCTGCCTCTCTGCTTTCTCATGCCAGTGTTCCACTTCCATGACCTTGCATTCTGCAGTTTCTGCCTTGGAACTTAATGACCATGGACTGAATCTATTGAGACTGAACCAAAATAAACCTTTCTTCCTTTGAGTATTGTGTCTTAGTGATGAGGAAGGACTAACAGTATTCTTATAGCTAACAAATTTAATTTTGAATATTCTCTGGTCAGTGCTTGTTCTTAGAATTTATTTTATTATCCTTAACAATAATATAATAAAATATGTAAAACCAAACAGAATGAGAATTTTAGGCTTTATTTTATGAAAGCCTGAAATTTTACTGTCATGTGTCATTTTAGGGTAGATCATATGTTTCAATGGTCAGCCAGAAGGGTATAGTGTTGAGATTTTCTTAAGAAATTTTGGAAACATAACTGGGATATATAGAAAGCTATCAAAGCTTCTTTTACTTCCATTCAAGGGCAGATCCTTCACCTTCACTCAAGCAGGTTAAGCCTACTTTCCAAAATCAGTTTTACAGCCTTTTGGTACATGATTAGTGAGTGATCAAGATTCCAACACATATGGATGGCATAGAGATTTGATGCAATAAATCTAGATTAGAATATTTTTAAAGCAGAATTAGTTACAAGGTAACTTAGTAGTGGTTTGCAAATTGTTTTATCCAGAAATTTTACTAACACTAAATCAAACCCCCAAAAGAAAATAAAGTTTTACATTTGTAGCAGTGAAAATCTTCATAAGTCTAACGAAGTGGCTAGTTATTAGCATCAAGTTCCTTGGTTCAAAGTTCCTAAGAAACAAATTAATAAATGTAAGTTCTTGGAAAATATAGATTACAAGTGAAGCAAACAGAATTATAGTACTGTTGATGGACATTTTTGCCAAAGTCATAGTGGCCTATTGAGTTACTCTCTTTTTCCACGAATTTATTTCCCAGGTATTGGAAGGTAGGCACTTTTTCCTTAACAGTGCTGGAAATAAAAATCACAGAATCTTCAATTTGTCTTTCTTTTTGGTTGTGGACCTATCTAGACTTTTTGGTTGTGAATGTGTCTACGTGCTATCCTTGGTCAAAATCTCTTTGTTGGCCCTTAGTTATTACACGACCATTTTTCATTCCATTCTTCAATTAACATGCTCACACATATTTAGTAAGCAAGGACTTTGTGACAAATATGTTGTAGAAATAAGTAGGAATCTCATGACAGTAAGATATTAATAATAAAGATCACAGCATAGCTAACATTTATTGAATCTTCTAGTAGAGAGCATATTATTCTAAAAATTTCAATACATGTCTTAATACTCATAGCAATAGGAATTTACTATTACGATCTTTTCACAAACAAAAAAACTGAAGCATGAATAAAAATGTAAGTAAGATAGTTTTTGGCCTTTGGGAAGTTCAGAGTTTAGTTGGAATGGTTTATATATAAATGACTGCTGCAATATTTTTTAAAATGGAAAGGAAAGCATAGGATCTTATCTGGTGACGCACAGACAGTATTGCGGGAACTCTTCAAAGAGAAAGTGTTCATGAAGGATATCTAGTTATTTTTTTAGGTGGCTGAGGGAAAAGGTATTTCAGGCAAAGGGGCAACTATATGGATACATACAACCAAGACATGGTAAATATTTTCTTAAGAATGATTGGAGAATGATATATGATTGGGGGGTTATGGCAAATAAGTCCCAAGACTTACGAAAGATTTCTCAAGGCAGGAAATTGAAATAACATTTTGGGGATATAGTTTAAGATAATAAAGAAAAGTGTGATGACCTCTATGTTCAGGGCAGATATAAGATTAGATTAGATACTTTTTCCTTTAAAAACCTGTACTACAGGCTAAAGACAGAATTAAAAATGAACAACTTTCTCCAGAGACTGTGGGAGCCTGGAGGATTTGGGTGTAGTGCACAGGAAGACATTAGGTGGGTAAGAAGCAGTGGTTAATGTAGTGTGGATTAATGGAAACAGCAGTAAACATAAAGCCAGTGCCAGCTGAATGAATAAAAGCAGAACCAGACTCACCTGAGAAGTATATATGTATTATTTTATTTTAAAACCTTGGATTATCAAGATATCAAAGTCCTATAAGTTATGTACATCCTTTCATCCAGCAATCCATCTTCAAAAATTTAGTCTTAAAAAAGTTTACATATATAGTTTTAACTAGAAAGACATTTATCACTATGCTGATTATAGTAACTAAAAATTAGAAACACCTTAGTACCTAGTCACACATGATTGCTTAAATAAGTTATGGCAAGTCCAAACAATGAAATATTGGGAAACAAAAATAAAAAATGGAAGCATGTTTGGCTCACAGGAAAAGAGCATGGTAGGTACTGAGGGAAAAGTAAGTAACAGTCAAGTTGGCATAATTGAATCAATCCTATATTTCTGTCCATAACAATTTCCAAACAGAGGAAAAGAAGTTGGGAAGCATAGTGGATCCTGGAGCAACTTGGAGATAGAGGCATCAAACCCAGTCTCAAATTTGCACTAATTTCTGAGTCTCACCAAAACCTAACTGTTGTTGTTGATCAGAAGCCTTAATGATAAGACATTTGATTAATACATATTTTGTATATCCTATAAATTATATATAGTAAAAAAATAGGCAAGAACCACAAGGCCACTTTTTATTGCTATTTGCAGTTTACTGGATAGATGGACTCACAAAAGCATCACTAAGCATTTGAAAAGGGTACTTTCTGGGTCAGGGATTTAGCTCAGCAGCATAAGCACCTGCCAGGTAAGCCTAAGGTCATGAGTTTTATCCCAGGTACAAAAAAAAGGGAGAGAGGAAGAAGAAAAGGACACTTGCAATACCTGGACTCACCATCATAGCAAGGAGAACTGGCAGGTTGGCGTTACTATGGGTGATTTTATAGTTATGATTTCAGGTTGTATCTTTACTGTGTTTACATTTTCTTGACCATGAGTGGCTGGCTAGGTGACCTATAAGTGTTTGTGTGCATAAGTTTTGATAAAATTCAAACTTATTTGAAATTTGAAATTTGATAAATTTCAAATTTATAGTAGATTTGTGTGTCTTTTATGGTAGTAAATTATAAAATAGACTTATATATGTGCCTTTTATAGATTCATATCTTTTTTCTTGGTTTTTCAATATTTATGGGTTTTTTTGGTCATGTATAAGCTTTTCAAATGGTTACAAATCTCAAAAAACAAAAACAAACAACAACACAAAACAGCCTAGAACTGCATCTCCTGCATTATGGGTATTTAAGTAACATAAATGAGAAGCAGCGAACAAAGGTCTTTAGAAATAGAAATTGTCCCTTTACCCTGTACTTCAATAGCAAAGGAGGAACTCAGGCTTATTTATTAAGTGAGACAGTTTTCTGGCCTCCTTTTGTACAATGTAGTCACATCAGCTACATAAAAAGGATTGTTATCCATGGTGCGGTGTAAGGAGGAGGAGGGAGGAGTGAGGAGCAATCTCTGAAACTGTAAAAGACTCCCAATGTACCCTTTGCTCCAGCAATTCTACCTCCAGCAACCTCTTGTACAGATGAAGTCCACTTACGCACAAAATGCCCAGTGGTGTTTTTTGCATTATCTTGAATAAGAAAAATGTTTTAAAAAATTGTCATGTCCATCCTAGCAAAGCAGCTGAATTACATCTCAACAACACTCTAGAACTCTAGGAAGCCACTAAAAATAACACATTGGACATGATAAAAATTTCCCAAACACAGTAATTTAACAAAAGACTAATTGGTATAATATGCCCACTTACATTTTTGTAGAGAAATATAACATGTTGTGTTACATGATATTTTTTATTTTGGCATTTGGAATTTAAAAAATGTATTATCACTTATTAGCACTTAAACTGCATATAAGTAACTGCAGGTGTCTACAAAGCAAATAATTTTAGGAATGCATTCAGTCACGTGATGCACAGGATTTCTAGTATATTTAATATAGTTCAAAAATATTATATAATAATATTTTCATAAATGTTTATTGGGGTTGTATTCATGAAACCATTTACCCTGTAAAAATAATGCTTTTAATCAAATTAATTTTCAAAGATCAAAGGACTACTTAAACCTTCTCAAATTCTCCTAAAGAAAACAAAACCTCACATTTCACTACCATTATCAGCTAATATTTTCTATGTATTAATTAAGTCTTGAAAAAGCTTATGAAGCCTAAAATCTATGGGTTTGCAGAATAAAATGAGTAATTAACACTATTCTAAGTAGACTTTAAGGTATTTTGAAAATTTAGAAACATGGTACTAAATTAAAGAGGAACTATTAAACAGTAGACAATTTAGTATCAAAAGATATTTGAACTGGTTCAAGTTAAAGAAGTATATATATGTAATAAGCAATATGCAAATTATATGCATTCGTGTATACACAGCTATGTAAGAATCACATAATACACATTTTCTTTACTTATGATTCACATGCCTGCCTATGGTCATTTAAAAATCAGTGAGCCCAGCTCAAATACATAGGACCACCAAGAACAGATAAGCCACTACGGAAGTGTCAATGAGAAGTTGAAGAAAATTGTCACAATTCAAATGCTAAATATGAGATACAGAAAATAAGTAATGGAAAGCAACATAACAGACATTTTGGTTTACAGAGTTTTCAATTGATATTTTAAAAACAGACTACAGAAGCAAAGCTAATCTCCCCCACCCCATTAAGAGAGCATATGTTTTATTCTCTATATTTAATATACTGGTATTGTAATTTAATTGAAAAGGCCTACAGTGGTCTTTGATTTTAGACATTCTTATACCCAGGGAGTCAGGACAATGAAGGAATATGATCCTGGTGGTGGCTGTCTTCACATCATATTTCTAATTATATATTTAACTCTTATGACCCCAGGGAAACAGAGTTTCTTGAGGGCAAAGACTGTTTTATTTTGTTATATCTTGATCTTTTATTCCATAGTTCCTGATTCAAAAGATATGTCTAATTGATATTGGTTGAATAAATAAATACAATATGGAATTTACAAATTACTTTGCTGAGGTCAGTTTATCATGTGTGTCAAATAGGAATACAACTACTAAGATATATCAAGTCAAGCAAATTATCTTAGTTGTCACTAAGTCTGCCAAAAAATGCATACACTCTTCAGGAGAAGAAAAACTTGCATAAATACTTTAATACTAAATTCTTTGAAACATTATGAGATTAAAACTTGTCATCTTTGGCCTCTACAATTGCTCTAAGTGGTGGTCTTTAGCCCCCAGACATTTATTAGTATGGCCAACTGCTGCTTGGGTGACCTTGGTCATTGATATCTCTGTATGCATTTTCAACTTCTCTAAGAGCCACCGATGTGGTGGATTTTCTGTGATATACAACATCCTCTAGTGGTCAGCCATGTGAGGGTAACACCTTCTGTTGAGAAAAAATCATACCATTCTTCTTTTCCTGAAGTTTGTATGCATTTTTTGATGGACTCTGTATGAGTAAAGATAGCTGTAAGTTATCAAGAGTAACCGAGGAGCCACATCCCACAAAACTTTCTTTATGGCTCAGGAATGAAATGACAAGTGAAGCCTTTGGAGGAAAATGAAGCATAATAAACTCTCTACTGTTCAGTCATGGGGCTAACAAAACTGGGTTAGTATGATTGTAGAATTATTATCCCAACACGTGGTATCTTATACTGATGGGATTTTGGAAAGAAACAAGTGGTTTTCTGTGAATAATGAAAATGCACATGAATTTTAGTCTGAGGTAAAGTTAAAGAAAATGAAAAAGTAGAGTAAATTATGATTCTTACTAGTTAGGATATTCTTGATTTTGAGCCAGTTTTTCTAATTAGTCAGCTCTTCTCACCTTTTAATGGACTAAAAATATCTTCTCTATCATCTGCACTGAGAATGTAAGAAACTTGCTTGATTTTGCCCATGCTGAATTTGAGGACTTTGCCACCAGCCCTGACTTTAAAATCCATAAGATGTCTTTGTTTGTCAATGTTGATTAATGTCCTAGCATAGGACTTGACTTTCATGATGATGAATAAATGCAATGATTTTAATTGTGGGACTCACCTGACCAAAACAAATGAGTAGCCGGCTATTGTATCATCACTATATTCATTTTTGTTTCCAGGAAGCACTGAATGCCCCTTTTTCCTCTGGGGACTTCTAGCCTTGTTGGGTTTGGCTCTAATTATATCGCTGATCTTCAACATTTCCCACTATGTAGAAAAGCAGCGACAAGGTAAGACATTCTGACAAATAACTACAAGGAACCTGATTGGAAACTGTGAAGTTACTGGAAAACTGACAGAAGGAAACAAGTTTATGAATGCCATCTAGTACAGTATTTTATCTGTAAAAAATCGATTTGATTGTTTTTCACCCTAAGGTTTCTCTTAAGTTAAGAATACGATCATATTAGATATGTGAAAAAAACCTCCAAATTTAGCTTTGTCTCTGCCTTAGGTACAGGGTCCGAAGGGATTATTCTGGTAAATGTGCGTCTCCTCTGATAGAACAACCCCTGAATGATAGCTGCAAAAGTCCTTTCTGATGCATGACGAAAAAAGTGAAAAATAGCTTTTTAAACTTTCACACCTTCTGAGTCTTCTCAAATTCATTCAGGGCCTGCACAGGGCCCCAGGCTGGAGTGGGTTCAGAATAGAACTCGCAAAGCAATGTGCTGAACCATGAATCTGTTTTCAACACTCCAAAGTCTAGGAGGCCAGGCTGAGAGGATCCGCCATGCCAGCTTTTCACTTTCAATAGGCTGGACAGCAGTTTTAGGCAGGTGGCTTTAACCTGCATGTGACATGATGAAAATAGCATGAAACTCAGCAACTGGCACCGCTTTTGTATACGGCGGCATTTAATAGACACAAGTGGAGCAGATGGACAAGTAGATGTAACGATGAAGGCTCAACTATTTCTTTTTTTTTTTTTTTGCTGTACTGATGATTGAATTCAGGACCTCACGCATGCTAGACCAGCACTCTCTCCCTGAGCTGTATCTTCAGCTTTTTTAAAAACTGTATTTTGAGATAAGCTTTTGCCAAGTTGTCTAAGCTGTTCTCCAATTTGAGATCGTCTTGCTTCAGCCTCCAGGGATTAGAGAACTATGCTACCCTTGCCCAGCTACTAAACACAATTACTTCTGGGCAGGGTCTTAGTATTCTAGAGTCAAGTAACTCTTTGGAGCAGGATGTGTCTGCAGTCACCAAGCAACAGAAAAAGCAAAGATTAAAGGTATTCTCTTTTAAAAAATGAAATAAAACTTAGCTAAGAAAATTAAATTAAACATGTGTCCAAAAAGAATTGCATGGAGTTGATTTAGAAAAATAGATTGCAACAATTGCCCTTGATTCCTTAACAGAAACTTCGTAAGTGTTGATGATGCCAATTATAAAATATGGAGAGAAAGGAACTTTTTTCATGCAAATTTATAAATAGAAGCGTGAAAGGCACAATGAAGTGACAGAGCTGAGGTTAGATACCCGTCAACAGCAGCAAAAAGGGCCCTTGTTTCCTGTTCTCTGATCAGAATGGTTTCTACTAGCAGGAGCACTTTTACAATGCTAATGAATGTTCTCAGTCAGCAATCAGACATTCCTTTAGAAGCTCTATCATATCAGTTCTGCAGCTGAGGTGAAAAATCAGGCAAGCACTGCTTTCAGTAACTATTTTAAAATCAAATACAGTAGATTTGCAAAGAAACAAATTTTATAAATGACTTATCAGATGCCTTTTACAAAATTTCCTCCTTTTATAGAAAAATTAGTTGAGTATCACTTTATCTGCTAAGATAGTTTAAACTGATTGTGTTTTAATTTTCTCATGAGATATTTTATAATTGCAGATGATATTATTATCTCAATGAAACAAGGTGAATTTGGAGCTACAGGAATGAAATAATTTAAGTGAAAAGCAAGATAAAAATCATCTGAGCTAGTACTTTCTTTTCCTTTGAATTCAGTGCTAATTCTTCTAAGATTTTTTTTTGTGGGATCAGGTAACAAGTGCATTGATGTGTTTAATTGGAGCCCAATTGTCCAAAGAAAATTCCATCTAAGAAATTTGACTCATTTGTTAGTCATTTTCAGCCCTATACTCGCATTGAATTATGGTGAATACGAATGTTAAGAACCACTTTTTATTAATATGTCAACAATCAGACAGCCTCATGTTACTACCCTATTCCTTCTGTCCCAGAAGGTTTTGGTTATACTAGTCTTTTACAATTAAATGTGAACAGATTCTACAATTCTCATTTTGGGTAGTTTGGTAAATTGTGATTTATTTATTCATTTATTACATTCATATCATTTTTGCTGTCCTATAAACTCCTTTGTGTAGTAGTTTGCTCATAATGCATATATATATATATATATATATATATATATATATATATATATAGTCTATCTTAGCATAGTTCTGGGGACTTGGTAGGATGTACACAGCTCACATCCCGTAACTGGTGGCCCTGGTGCTCGCTACCTTCTTTCCACAAATCTGAAGGACCTACCATGGCGGCATGTTATCCCACCGTGCTTTGACACTGGTTATTTCAGTGATTCTGAGTTCTTCTGGCCTCTTTGCTGCTCTGCTCTTACCATGCCTATCTGCTCTAGTTCCTACTCCACTTCTTGCCCTCGTTCTCAGTACTATTTAACAAATCTTACAGTACCTTGAGCTTTAGCAGAGCTGTTGTGTTTATGTAAGTCATATTCAGGTCCATTTCAGTGAGCTTTCTGTAAGCGTCTGTAAAGTTGGTTCTTAACATTAGTCAACTACAAATTATTTCATTTCAGCACTCACCTACACTGCTTATTTGGCATGTACAACCTGGTCTTTGCACTTTACTGGTGTGTCAACCCAAGATTAGCCTTGGTGCAGCATTCCTTGGTGCCCTTTTTTCTCGTATTACCCTTTTGTTCTGCAACAATTTCTTACCTACCCAACTATTCCTGACAGTTTTTCCCAAGGATGGGTAGTAATCTGCCATCCTTTCCATTTCATAGGCACACACAGTGCTTTCTTTCTCATCCAGAGATTCTAGATAGGTTTGAGACTCCTTCTGCAAGCAGTCCTGGTCCCCTGAAGACTTACCTCTGCCTTCCTCACACAAAGAGACTAGAGAAGATTGTATCACACATGGCAGCTTTTCTTTCACACAAGCTGTGAATGCAATACTCCTGCATCTAGCCTCACGGAACTTTTTATGTTTGCATCTTTGTGCTATTCTTTGCAGCTAAGCAAGTTGCAAGGTCTGACTCCACCTTGGTCAACAGTCTTGAGTAAGTTTTACTGCTGTATTAAATAGCTTACAAAAGAAAATCTCCGTCCCAGCAGCAGTATCTACACATTCAATCAGATAGACAAGATAAGCCTTTTTCTTGATGTTTTTCTGTAGCAGCTGAGTTGAAGATTTGAAATGAAGTTATGTCTTCTTCTCAAAATAAATCTTTCATTTTTTATGTGATTTTTGTCCAAATCTGTTCTTTAGGAGGATTATATTTCCTTTTCTCAGAGTAATGCATTGGCTTTTCTTTAAATCCAAAGTATATTCTTTATCCAACTCATCCTCTCTGCCTTGAGAAGGATAAACAAAAGTGTGATTTGTGCATACTTCGAAGTCCTATCAGTGTATCTCCTATTCAGTAGAAAATTGCAGCACATTTTTCATATTTCACATTGAAAATAAATCAGAAAGATTCCATTACAGAGTTTAAACAATGTGCTTTTTTTTTTCCTGGTTGTAGTGTATTGTGCGCAGAAAAGTGAACACTCAAAAGGGGAAAGCATCAAAGCAAATACATTTTATAACACACTCTGAACTGTGGACCTGACCACAGTTTTGCATCTGAATCACAAGAGAGGATTATGAAAGCTCATCTACCTCTTCTCATATGCAATCGTGCACACTTAGCTGCTTTATAGCAAAGCACATGATGTTTAATTCTGCTAAATATCCTCGAAATAACTTGGAGCCATTTAAATTGTGTCATTAATTTTTAAATAAACCGAAGGGCACTCATGGCAGAGCAAGCTCTTTTCAGGAGCTGGGGCATGTTGATCTTCATTCTTAACTCTAATTTAAGGATTTTTTATTACTGCTTTTCATTTAAAGTGATCATATGCTGCTAATCTTCTGAGGAGGAGCTGTGAAACTAAAGTCACCCAAGCTGATTGCCCTAGCTCCAGATTATACATGCAAATTCTAAAAAGAGCAAGAAATATGGACCCTTGAATCTTCTAAGTCCTCTTTAGGGCATTTTATCAATACAGTTGGTCTTGACATATAGTTTCATTTGCCTCTTACTTAATTTCTTCCTTTCCACACTTTTAGACTCCTTTCTCCCATCTAAGCAATATACTTATTATATTGTGTCCTTTATACCATTGCTTTAGCACTTTTTCCTACAAAGCTTTTTTATCTTATTTTTCTTTTCTGCTGATAATATATCCAGTTACACTTCTCTTCTTTATAGCTTATTCTTATACACATACAAGGGTATACTTTCCAAGTACTGATGTTTATACTTCGATCACTTCCATTTAAAAAGTCTGTATTACATTACAAAAATATTAGTTGGTTTGGGGAAATAGTTTTATTCCACATCTACTAGTTCTTGTTAAACAGTGACATTAAAATTTTTGTTTTCAAATTTTTTTCCAAACCAACACTCATCTGGTAAAAATTCTATTACCAGAGGTTACATTTTAGTGATTCTGTTCTAACTCAAACTTTATGTATAAATATTTTAACTTTAAAATATCACAATAATATCAGCTTGTTTTCAGTTAACTCATTTAATGAGGAAACTTTCCAACTAAAATGAGCACAACTAAATTATAGCTTGTTACATAATATAGATTCATAATGTATACTATCAATAAATAACTTTGGCATTTTATAATTAGCTTTGCAGAAGTTATTTATTTTCCATATCCACTTCATGGTATGGTATTATTATTCTTACTTTGTAAACAAACTGATAATCATAGTTTCAAACAATTTTCATGTTATCATGTAGCAAATGCATTGCAAATCTAGAAACAAATCCAGTATATTCTGATGCCTAACCTGAATTTGTTTCAGGATACATCAGGCTACCGTTTGACTAATTTCTTATGTATGCACTTTAATTCCAAACAAATCTGAGTAATGATGGCCTGAGTATAAATATCTCCTTCTTCTAACCAGAAATAAATAAAAATATATTTTATATCTTTATTCAATTTTCAGTTTGCAATTTTCTGGTCTATATTAACTAATGTTTCATATACTTACATATTTACACTTATCAGTTTTTCTGATTTTTCCAGAATTCCATTAACTTGTATCTACTGTGAAACACCTTTTAGACCTCTCTAGGCTTTTCCCAAGCTTCGTATTCAAACGACTGATTTAAAAGTAGTTGAAAATAACTGTATCTTTTAAATGCAGTTTATGATAGAAAATTTCCTGTGGGCTGAAACAAGTGCATTTCTGACAGAATTACGTCCATCACTTTGTTTCCATGACTTAGTACGTATGTTCTGCAAAAAGTTCCCTCATTTTCCCTCATTCCCAGAATTCTTTCAGATGTGTTGACATATGACATCGCCATATTAACCTTCAGTGTGATTTTTTTCATAAGTTTCCCATTAATGTTTCTTTAGCAGTTAATAAGATCTCTGGAGTTGAACTACAAATATTTTTAGTTGAACTAAAATTAATCTTTATAGTTGTTTGGTGACTTACTCAATTACTTGTTAGTGTCTCTCCAAAACTATGTTTTTCATATGTTAAAGTTGAAAGATCAGTTAATATCATATCTGGGTCATTGTTAGAGGTTTTGCTGAAACCAGTCTTTATTTCTAAGGAATATCTCTTGCAAAGCTTTAATTTTATATAAAGCCAGTTGAATAATAATTCAAATAGAATAAATATCATGTTGCATATATCCACTCAATCCAAAAAATTATTTATGAATAGATAGCATAGATTTATGCATAATGTTAATCTTAATGATCAAAATTGTATCCTGAATATTTCTTTATTTATCTCAAAGAAACTCATTATAAGTTTTTACCTTCACCACAGAAAATTCTTAAATATGTATTTTTCAAAAATCTTACAGATATATTTTTAACTAGAAGTAGTTTAGATTTGAGCTACCAAAAGATTCAATGGTGGGTTACATAATGAGATTTGGACTTAATTTTTTTGGTTTTATTGTTATACATTATATTCCTGGTCAGTCTTGCCTTTGCAAACCAAAGAGAAGGGTTTCTTTTTTAAACCATGCTACCATTTTGACTGATTTTAGAGACTGAATTCCAATCTTGTTCCTGTCTCTTCTCCCTAAGATTATTACCTCTACTTACCACTGTTTGCACCATATAGATAAATGGAGTTGTGACCTAATGTCACTTTATATTGTTTCTCAGAGGCTAGAAGATGTGGACACTTTGAGCAGAGATGATAGATACATAGATAGATAGATAGATAGATAGAGAGATAGATAGACAGATGATAGATAGAGACTCTCTCTTAGAGGTACTTTTTTAATATATAAGGAGGAAAAGACTATTCAAACCAACATGGGCAAAAGGGGAAACTAACAGAATAATGTTGAAAGGTTCATGGAACTCAAAGGCAGAAAGCACATCAAAACTCCACGTTGGACAGGAACCACAAAGGAGGCAGAAATAGCAGGTCCAGCTTTTACTGCCTTGTGTTTCTTGTGCATAAAGTGACTGTGCGTCTGGGTTCTATATAGTTTTGAAGCTGCTTGTTTCCATCTCAAAAAACCAAGAGAATCTGATTGGCCCATACAGGAGAGGGCCTTTTTCTCTTATATTAGTCAGCTTTGTATTACTATGACAAAATACCTACGGCAGCTCATTTGTTAAAAGGCAGAAATTTGTCTTACTTGTAGTTAGAGAAAACCTCCCATGGCTACGTCACCTCATGGCAAATAGCAATGGAAGGAACACAAGTTTCAGTAAACAGTCAAGCCTCCAACCATGCAGCAGACACAGAAAAAGTACTTCCAAGGGGTACTTTGAGAAAATACTTATTCCCTCTGAGGGCAACATACTGGATGACCCAAGAACGTCTCACTGAGCACCCCTCTTGATAGTTCCATTGCACCATCCTGCAGACCATGGACTTTTGGGGTACATTCGAACCATGCCCAAACCATAGCTTCTGTAGTCCAACCAGTGGTGACGGAGGAGTATTATCAAATATGTTTCCTTATATTGGTGCTTCGCTCCCCTCAGAACACTGCAGGAGCTTTAACAAAAGAATGCCAATGTTTTTTAAAATTTATATTTTTTGAATATCTTTCAGATAAAATGTACAGATACTCTGATGACTACATTCCCAGGTATGTTGAAATTGAGGCACGTATTATGACTCCCAACCTTAACAGAAAGTAACAAATGCTATGTTATCTATAAATTTAGCTCAAGGTTGTTGTACTTGAGTTACAATAAAATAAAGAGTAGTTTTGATTAATTTTATATGCATTTGACAGTTAGAATATATAAGATTATTATCTACCCTAGTTATTAACATATCCTCAGCCAATCAAAGAGCTGGGAGAAGAATGAATGAGACTAAACTTGGCATCCACAAACAGATATCCCAGATTCCACAAACAGATATCCCAGATTATGACCCATGTAAAATTTTACGAGTACAGCCCAATTTTATCTAAAATTATGCTGTACTTTAGAATCCAGAGTAGGGAGAAATCTGGCAATACTTATAAAATTTAAGATATATATACACAAATGCACATATACACATACATACAAATATGCTTAATACTGTAGGGGTAATGCCAGTAAGTAGGGAGATGCAGTAAGTCCATAATCCAAAATAATATTAAGTTATAGGTTCTCTTTAAAACTGGTTCTCTGTAATTCATTAATGTAGTTGCAGAGTTGTAGCATGACGTGTTTTAAAAGAATATTTATGGAATAATCATGGTGAAGAAATTTCATTTTTTAGATAGTATATTCTAACCCCAATGTGTCATTATGTTGGAGATTCCATTTCAGGAGTAAAAAACAATCTAAATAAGAGAATTTTCTAGAGTGTCCTTTAAGATCTTCTGAAATGACAGGCAGAACAATCTTTGCAAAACTCAGTTTTCTAATTGGATAGGAAAATATGCGTTTTTGGCCTCTAAAAGGTCTTTTGTTTTGTTTTGTTTTTTTGAGACAGGGTCACATTATGTAGTTCAGACTGGCCTTGAATTCACTATGTACTGCAGGCTGGCCTCTAACTCACAGTGATTCTCCTGCCTCAGCCTCCTGAGTGCCAGGATTACAGGTGTGTGCCACCAGCTTTAACAGGTCTTTTTTAAAAAAAAAAAATGTTCTCCATATAAAAAGTCTCTGATGCAATTCAGATCAGGGCTACAGGCTGTCACACACAAAATTTTTATTTTTAGGACCACTATTCACATGGGATACTTTAGCATAAGGTAATTTTCATGACAAGAATGATTTGCAGATCACTTTTTTGTTAAAATAAACGACACAAGGTCCTATAAACACAAGTAGACATTAATGTCTTTGATGACTAATTTGATACTTGTCATTTCAAGGATACTTAAGATGCAATATGATAGAAAGTCTTGTTATTAGATCGTTTAGCAAAAGACAAAGTTGGTGGTTTGGGATTAGAATGGGAAGACCTGGAAGGGAAAATTGGTAAAATATCTGTCTCGACGTAAACAAAATACACATGTAGGGAAAATATGGAAAAGAAGCTGGTTCTTTTACAACATTCATTCAACAAATATTCACTCAACAACAACAGAAACAGCAATACTACTATACTAGACAACGGTAAAATAAGCTTACTGGCATCCAATTCCAAAAGTATGAAGAATAACTCATTTACTGTCAATCATAGTAGATCTTTATTTATGCAGCATTTAAATATAAGATACAGATGTTATCTATAAAAAGTCATATTTACAAATTTTGCATGTACTTCCTAACTTGTCTGTTTCTCCTGATTATGTGGTTTCAAAACCAAAAATCACTTTTGCAGAGGGACACTGAATCTCCAGGAACAAACATGAAACATTTTCAGCCATTAAATTTAAAACTTTAAAACAGAGCAAGGGGAAATAAATCCAGCTTTTCAAGGTGGGACTAGAGTTACAGGTCACTCTTCAGTTCAAAATGGCTTACAGTCAGGAAGAAGAGAGGCATTTCCTTCACACCAAGCTCCCTATCATGCTCTCTATAATATCTCTTTAGGTGAGAAGCTATGCTAGCGGGGAGAGAAATTTCTCTGTGATGTTTATCTGCTTGCTTCTCCAATTCCCTGCCCTTCCTGTACTACCAGATCAGAACTACAAACAGTTTAAGGGTAACATAGTATCTAAATCTAACAAATAGTCAGACATGAATTTTATGGTACTGACCCTTGGTCCAATTCATTTTTCACCCACTTTAGATGAAAAATAATTTTTTGTCTTTTTATTTGTGGCAGGAAGATAATATAGCGATAATGCTAGGGACTGGGTATCCAGATACTTTTCAATTTTAATCAAATCCTTGCAATGGTATATTTGTATTGGGAAAAAGATTAAACATGAGTGAAATTTATTTTTACCATCTAAAAATACCAATGAAAATGTATTTTATTTATAGAAATTATTTGATTGCCGTGTAAACTGGATGAAACTTAAGATTTAAGAAAAGTCCTGCGTGCACACAGCTTGCTCACCCTAATTGAGGAAGGCAGTTCTGACTGACTCTTACTCTAAGCTGTCCTGGCTCCTCAGACTTCAGTCTCTCGCAGACAACTTGGCACACCTTCCCATCAGCTTCTCCTGGGCTGCTCCGCTCCTGGGGTGTGCTAGAGGCGCTTTAGTCACACGAGGTTATCTCCGCTTAGCTTCTCTTCTACCATACAGTGATTGCTTGGATGTCTAGATCTGCAAGGAAGCAGATCTGACAAAAAGTAAATCGTGCCCTATATATAACTAATCCTAACGGTCCTCTTGACCTATTGTCCTCAGGGCTGAAAATCCTTAGGCCAATAGAACTCCTGGGTGTTCTTCACTGGCATAAAGACTCCTAAGTGGGCGCTGCCTCACATGATCCCCAAGTACCTCCAGGCTTTCCAGCTTCCTGTTTGTTTTAATACACAAATCATCATAACAGGAAATGCTCTATTTCCTCTCCTGTTCTGACTTGAACCCATCAGTCTTCTTCAGTCCTGTCTGCCTCACTGACTCAGCTCCTGTCCAAGTCACCAATGAGGTCAAATCTTAGTCCACCTAACTGGGGCCATCTGTAGCACTTAACACACTGGCGTTGTCTACTGGAGACACTCCCTCCTCTGTGCTCAACACACTTTCTTACTTTTCACTCTTCTTCTCCATTGTTCCTTCTCCTGTGTAGGCTCCAGAACCTTCCACATCACAGTGCCCAGGGCTCCTCTAGTGAAATTTTTCTCTGCTTACACTTATCCCACAAATAATTTCATAGTCTTTTATGGCTATAGGTAACATTTATGTATTGATGGAGCTCAAACAGATCTTTGCCTATTTAAAGAGATGTCTGTTGAGCAAATCAAGTTAACATTTGCCAAAACCAATCTCTGACAGATTCCTAGGCTTGCTCCTTCCACAGTCTGACAACTTTCTACCTCCTTAAACCAACTTTATTTAATTTTGTAGAAATGTCATTTTTATTTGACTGTTAGAACCTAATATTTATACTAGATAATTATGGAACTGAAAAGAATAATAGAGATCAAGTTTAATATTCTTGTTCTTGATTTATAAATAAAACAATTGAAACTTAGAAAATTGAAGTTCAAAGGCAACCAGGAAGAGGTAATTATTTTTAAACTAAATTGAATTATTTAAATCCACACAGATCATGAAGAATTTGAAGAAAAGTTTTCACAACAAAAAATGTAATTAAAATTGAAAAAGAGAAACTAGATAAAATCTAAGTAAAGCACATATTTTGGATCATAGTAAAAGATATAGTTAATATGTTTTTAAATTTGGGTGTGTGAACAAATGTTCCTATTGGTGAGAGGACTTCTTTAGGTATACTCATTGTGATAGTCTGGCCAGGCCCAAATTGCAAAGGTTTTAGCCTCTCAGGTATGGGCTTATTTATAAATTTATTAAAAAAATTATAGTCATCTTTCACATAAAACACTGCCAAATGTTTCTTGTTAAAGTTTATTACATGTCTGTAATAAACTAGAACTAGTTGGCATTGCTAAGTAAAAATGCATTTTTTAATTTGCTCATTATCCAACTGCTCCTGAATAATAGTTTATTTGAGAGATTAATCACTTGAGACCTGCCTGTAGACACAGGGCACTGTATTAGAAATCACATCTTATTTTCATTCATAGAGAATGAAATGATATTCATTTCTTAGACATGATTTATCATTTGCTGGTTTTATCTGCTATGTGCTCTAGGAAAATGGATGGATTCCCTTATTAAAAATTCTTCACCTGTGGTATAATATTCTCTGCATAGACAGAGAAAAGCCATGAACAAACACCACTACATATCCCAATATCAAGCTATATTAAATTACTGGATGGAAACAAACGTTATAGATGAGTTCCATTGTTATCAGATAAGCAAAATACATGCTAGCTGCTAGTAGCCGCACCCTTCAAACAATTTCATGCAGCCATCATTTGAGCTGTTATTTTTTAAGGATATACACCTATTGTTTACGTAGGTCCTATCTTCTTTCAGAAGAATGAGGAGTAATATAGGTGTCATGCTTTGAGATGATAGTTCTTTTATCTTTCAATACAATTCCCTCCAGCTCTTGGTGACGTAATCTCAAAGTAAAACTAGTTGATATTATTTTATGAAATGCCACTCTCAACACCTAATGTGTTCTGTTCCCAGACTACCATTGTCAAAGATGGTTTCTAGGACCACTGTCAGCGGTAAGATGACATTGCTGGGAAGAAATTCTGATGACAGTAGTTGGACATCCACTCTAGTAAGAGTGTTACTCAAGTAAGGCAAACAGGAAGTTTAAGCAAATGGCAAGAAACACCAGTCATTTATTCTTGTCAGTTCTCTTGGCTAAAGAGGCATAGAACGATGGTCTTTGTATAATCTCCAACTGTTCCCTAATCCTGTAAGGTGTCTCAGCTTTTGCATAACATTTGTATGAGGTGGACTGAGCCAGGCGCTTTATGACCATCCTTGCCTTTTAATCCCAGCAAAGTAGGTTACTGGTTATGTATCTTTGGGTAATTTAATTAACCTCTGTGAGCTGTAAATTCCTTATGCATAGAGTAAGGGTAAATATTTGCATCTCCTCTGATTGTACTGGGGATTGAGATGAGCACTGGCATGAAGGAAAGTTTTCACAATTGGTATTTATTGCTGATGTTATACACAAGACCAAGGAAAATAAAATAGTCTACCTGAATCTTGGGCTTCATCTTTGTAAATACTATGAATATAATAAAATTATTTTTGTAGAATAGTTTCCTGGGTTTCCATATAACATATGTAAAACACCTAACCCAGCATCTGAATGAAATGGGAAATTAGTTATTTTAATGCATCTGCCAACTTGAGTCAGCAATATGTACTTAGTAAACATAATTTTAAATGCCTGTTTAGAATGATTTTTTGGGTACATAAAAAGGGAGTGCAGTGCTAAGAGCACAATCTATTGTAATCCTAACTGGTATCACTAGTTTTATGATCTTCTATGAATTATATCACTTATGTGAACCTCATATTACTTATTTGTAACATGAGGATGATGTAGTGTTGCCCCACTGTAATTTTTGTGACAATTAAATGAAAAAAAGAAAAACCTCATGAAACACACAAGTAAAATCTGAAACACAATCAGAGCTGAACAATCATTTACTAACATTTTTTCCTAAAAGAAGATCCCAAACCCAACTATTTAAATTTACACACATGCATACACACACATGTACATGCACATACACACCTACATGCATTACTGACTTCCTTGCACTTGAACACATTTACCTTTCTTGGTTGTAGCTGAAGAAGAGCATGCAGTGGTTGATCTCAATACTGAATTTGGCTAAATACTAGTTTATAAGCTATGTGTAAAGTAGACTCTAATCAGGTAAATTTTTTTTTTTTGGTTACAGGGTTGATGAATATGATATTGAAGATACACCAATTTATGGTAATTTAGATAATATAATCCTAGGTAAGTTTTATTTTTCCATAAGTTAATCTTATGAGTTAAGTTAAATAATTCCATTTGAAGCAGTTATTTTTAAAACACAATCATATTTAAATATATAATAAGCATAAATTCAAGTATATTTAATGTATTATTTAAGACTTGCTTCCAAAGCTGCATATTGTAAATCATATTATGATGTTCAGTATAAACCAGCGTCCTGCTTTTCTATATTATCTTCATGTCACTCTAGTAAGAATGAGACTACAGGAAGAGTCTGTGACCATGAATTTTAACACACAAAGAATTCTGTGAAATAAAACTATTTCTGGAACAGAGATTGAGGCATGAGACAGTGCTTTGTCTTCTATATACAAAAGTAAATCCACAGTGAACAATCAGAAACAATGAGCAATTTCCTTTGTTTCCTGGTTCTAATTGGATCTTTTTAAGCAGAGAAACTGGGGCTGAACTGCTGGCACACAGGAGAAGGATAGCTAAATCATCACTGAGTGGTTTATACACATTTTTTGTTCTTAAATAACAAACACTGTTCCATTCCTACCATTCCATATACCTTGAACCATCCAACCACCTAAACAACAAAGCAGCTTAAATTCTTCAAAACAAGAAAAACTTGTCTGATCCCTAATGATACAAACTACTATCCCTCCTCCATTACAAGCCTTCACCTAACTCATGAACAGAGAGCCTGGAGTCAACACGTCTGTGTTCTGTGTCACAAACACAGAGATTTTCTGAAATGTACTAAATTTATATGAATATCTGCATATCAAACAGTATGGACTCCTCCTAAAGATAGATACATGGTGATTTTATAGGTTTCAGTAGTTCATTTAATTTTATCTTTCCTTGCATTTTAAACTTCCCTCTAAACTCTGCTCCTCTTTTTGAAGGTAATGCTATTAAAGTTATTTGCCCTTTTTTCGCTTTGCAGGATTGTGGTGCTCACCTGTAACACTGGAGGTTTATATTATGTAGTCTGGCAGCTCGAAGTGTAGCATAACTGTAATTTTCATATGTTAAGTGCACCTAGCTTTTACTTGCCAAATGCTTAGGTTTAGAAATCTACTAAACAAAGAAACAGAAGATTTTGTGTTAACATGTCCTAATGGGGGTTAAGAATTTGCTACTTAGTAAACTATGAGATTATATTGAGTTATCAGATCTAGATTGAGTTTAGAAACCTGCTACTTATAAAACTTAACAGATGTCTCTGATGCAGATTTTCTACAGACCATGATTTGAGAGATACCAAACTGTGGCAATTTCTCTTTTCAGAAAGGAAAAACTGCTTTTCAAAAATGGTTAAAAGATTATTTAAGCATCTTTTGTTACATGTTTTATCTTCGAGGTCAAATTGATGTAATCCATATTTTTGCCAGATTACTAACCGTCCTAACTGAGCCTTTCTAGGGACATATCGGGGGAAGAAAAGTATGGGTGATTCAATCAGCATATCCCCGTGGATGAGAGGAGTGCAGGCCTGCTGGCTTTTACACTGCATGCGCCACATGCTGGGACCACTACTTTACAGCCTGAGACCCTTGAAATAGTCTAGATGGTCCATTCTGCTACTGATTGATGATGACACTAATGCTGTAACCTAAACCTTAATTTTGAAACTTAGAATGTTGAGTTTTAAATACCTCCAAGTAAGACTTTTTAGTCATAGCAATTATAAAATTGTTACCACTGTTACATGAACATTGTGCTTTATGCCTCCACGCACTGTTTGCTATCATACCTAAATAGCAAAGAACACAGATAGCATGTGTGGGGCTCTACATAGAGGTTTAAAATGAGACTATTATATCCTGTAACAGCATAAAAAACTTAATATGCGCTGGTCTTTATCCTAAAGACTTCTTTTTGTCTTGTTAATCCTGTGGAACAAAAGATTTCAGCGTCAGATCTGAAGGTAACAATTCATTTGTCCGTAACCTCATCAATTTCTCTATCAAAAAGACTAGTTACATGGTCATAAGAGATTCTTACAACTACACATTATTTGGAACATGTACTTTTATTCATGCCAAAGGTTTTTACTTTTCCATTATAAATCATAATCTTTACGAATCTCAAGACCCAATAGATGAAGACTGCTATGAACAAATGAAAGCCCGACCAGAAAGATCTGTAAATAATGCGCAAGAAGTCACCTCCTCTACACAGGTGAGTTTCAATTTCTGTACCAAAGCTCAAATTCGACCTATGTTGAAGTACACTCCTCCAGAGTGGAGGACTGGTACATTCTGAAATACATTTGAAGTAGACTGTTAGAAATACTGTAGCCTGAAGCAAATGTCAAGTTCTAGGACCTGATCTTTATAGGAAAATTCAAAGAGCAGTAAACACAACTCAAATCACACTTAGAGTCAAAGTTATGTGTCATTAAAAAGGCAAGAAACTTGAGGACAAAATATTGGTATTTCTAAATAATCAATTAAGCTTTTTCTTAATATGTGACATGTATAATGCTCACAAATACAGGGAGAGAGAGAGAGAGAGAGAGAGAGAGAGAGAGACTTTTGTTATAATGTAACTGAATATAAAATATCATAGCTCTATTCTAAAAGGCAAATGTTTGTAAATTTTAATACAAGTTTTATAACTGAGCTCGTATGATATAAAATTGTGAAATATACATACACCTTTTGTGGGGACAGGCAGGACAAACATCTCAGCAGAAATATGAAAACCCAAGAATGGAAAGTTTCTCTTTTTCCTGCCATAATCAGCTCAACTTCATCAATTGTAATGCTATTTCATTAAATACGGTTCAAAATTCCTGGCTCATGTGCTCTTGGAATGTCATAAATCTATGTTGAAATAATCTTTCTCCTCTCCCAAGCTGTGCCCCTTGGTTATATCCTCACTACTGCCAAGCAATAGTAATAAGAACAGCATTTTTAAGCAGCTGTTAGGTGTCAGCCTCATATTGGGTGCTTTCCAAGCATTATCTCCTTCAATTTCTGTGAAGGAGGCAACATTATTTTTCCCGTTGTAGATATGGAATGCAGGATGAAAATCTTGTCTATATCACTTGAGTACTAAGTAAGGGGAAAGAACCCAAACTTAGAGCTCATAGAAGGCTTTCTCTCATCTGAAATGGGCCACATCTGGGAAACTTCCCATTAAAATACTTTAAAAATTTTTCTGTATAGGAATCCTGTAAGAAATCAGATTTCTTGAAATTTTAAAGAAACCAAGATACAAAGAGGTTTGAGAAAACTATAAATTTATCAAATATGTCATTTGATATTCAATTAACTGAAAAAGATATTTAGATGCAAAATATAAAAAACTGCATGGTACACTATGATTTGCTAAACCCATGATAAAAAGGAAAACTTCTCAGAAAAAAAAAAGGTTAACACATAACCACACTATGTAAATTGCAGAGATTCACAGCACTTTAACTTCAAAAGTACTAAGAATTCTGAATAGAAATTTCTACTCACTACACAGGAATTTTACAGTCTAGCTTTTTTGAGCTGCATTTGGTTTTCACTCAAGTAGAAATTATGCAAAGCCTTATAATGTCTTTAAGCCTGTTCTTTTATAAATTACATATTTAAAGATCTGGAACTACTCAGAAAATTAGTTTTCATTCTATTACATTCTTCTTATAAATTTAATTTTATGTATTAGAAATAATCTCTTTATATATGCTCAATTCAATTTTATTAGAATAATCATGATCTACTCAGCTTGTTACTATAATCCTTAGTACCTCTAGTCCATCACAAAAGCATAAGGAATCTACATTATTCACAAAGCTTATGCGTGAAAGTGTTTAAAAAAATGTAAGTAATCTCTTTAGTGTTTGAAAATAATGTGTATGGTTCAGAGACTATAATGTCAGTTTTTCAGTCTACTATCAATAGAAAAAGTTAATCAGGAAACCTAGAAATAAAATAAGTCCACAAGACGGCTTAATCATACAGAAGAATTCAAGGGTTTAGTTGTGAACTCGCTTCTTTTATCTTTGTATCCAAATATCTAATCAATCTCTCTTCCTACCTCAGAGACAGCCTCTCTCCTTTCCAAAGTCAAACACTTACACTTTTAATCATTTCTCCTAATTTTTTTCAGGATCTTATACCTTCAATTATTGAATTTCTTTTTGCTTTCTCTTTTTTGATAAGTGAGTCATTACTATTTGCCTAGCTATATTCACAAATCTCAATTTTTAAAAGCAAAACATAAAAACGCCCTTTAACTTCAACTCACTTTTCCCTCCAATTTATTAACTGACTCGCACTGTCCTCTGCTGCTTCCATTTCTTTCATAGATACACTGCTCCTTTCTCCGGGCTCTGTGTGTCCCACCTGTGCGATAGCACTACAGAACTCTCAAGTGACTACTAAATGTGTCATCTGTGGTCCTTCCTCAGAGCTGCATCTTTCAACTCTGCAGTATTCGATCAAGTTGATCAAGTGTTGAGCAGACATCTATTATTTGGAATGCTTTCTAATAGAGGTGGAAACCAAATCCAAGCTAGTTTGGAACGAGGGAAAGTATATGCTCCTATAGCTGAAGGACAGGACTAAGGGTGCACCTTGTTTCTTGAGCTGACTGAGTCTGGAGGTGCTCTCCACTTCTTCTCATGAAGTTACTGCCTTTATTCTCTTCTAGTGTCAACAGCCTCCAGGCTCTTTCAGTGAGGCTTCATAATTGATTTAGGAAGCCCCCGATTATTTTTCTTCTCAATTCTAGGAAAAAAGATACTTACTATGTCCTTGAAAAAAAAATCCATCATATTTATTATGTATCTTAAAACCGTCATCTAATTGGCTCTGGTGAAGTCTCATGACCATGCCTGAGCCACTTGCTGTTTCTAAAGGGTTGGGAGGCAGCTGATGTTTGGTCCAGCCTATGTCACATGGTTATTTTTTTGCTGGGTGTCAGATAGAGCACTATTAATTGCCAGTCTCTCCAGGGCCAAATAGGGAAGACTTCACCAAAGGGGAGAATCTATCAAAGGAAGAATGATAGAATAAAGCCTGGACAAACCATAGAAGAGAGCTTTTATGTTTCAGTGTCTTT
The DNA here is from genome assembly GCA_004027295.1 of Dolichotis patagonum. NCBI lineage: Eukaryota > Metazoa > Chordata > Mammalia > Rodentia > Caviidae > Dolichotis > Dolichotis patagonum. Next base: position 44,032 of record PVJX010012135.1, read on the forward strand.
CAAATTTTGCTACCATTTTTTGTTTGTTTGTTTTGTTTTGCTTTATCTGCCTAGGAAGAGGCAAAGCAGGTGATAGCACAGGGCATGCACAGTAAATTGAATTGCCTGGAAAATAGAATTTAAATGCAAAAATCGTGGTAATAAAAATGGAAAACCTTGAACCTCAGATTATGAAATTTATACTTTAGGCCCAGTGTGATGGCACATGCCTGTAATCCTAGCCTTTCGGGATGCTGAGGCAGGGAGATCTCTGAGTTCAAGGCCCATTTGGGCTGCAAAGTGAGTTCAAGGTCAGCCGAACTACAGAGACTGTCTCAAAGAAGAAAAACAAATGAAATTTAGACTTTAGTTGATGAACAAGGTAGTGAAATGTAAAGTTGTACTTTACAAAGGTAATTTGAGGACACTGTGGAACAAGAAAAAGGATGTCATTTCAGCAGTGACTACTATTTTAAGATATGATTGTTTTCAGAATAAAAAATCAGACTAAGAAACCATCTCTTCTGCCTGATAGAAAATATGACACTGTACTCTTATCATGAAAGGCAGTTCCAGCAGGGAGATTCTTATCCGTACACTTAAAGGATTTGTTCACACAAATGTTCTTTCCTCACCCCAACCCCCAGCAGTTGTTACAATTTTGGCTTAGCTTTGTATCATTGTTTTTATTGTTTTTTTCTCTTTGAAATAAAAAAGGTAAATGTTAAACACAGAACTATTAGGTTTATTAAATGGCTGTGTTTAACTCTTAGCCTGAAACTTCCAATGAACATGTTGCCACATTAGTTTTAGGTTAGTTTTAACAGATTCCATATGCATTATCTTTATTTACTAATCACAACAATACTGTGAGATGAACATTACTACTTCAGTTTTGATAGTAAGAAAACTGAAGCTTAATATAATTTTTAAAAGTTGCCCAGCGTCCCTTGATCAGTATATGGTAGAGCTTTTATTCATCTATAGTCCTTGGAACACCAGGTTAAGGTCTTGGCTTTAGCCTAATTCCCTTCACAAGTTGCATTAGTCTCCTATCTTAGTATTGACCCATTTATAGGCGAGAGGGCACCACCAGGCCCTCTTAGGGACTTCCACCGTCAATCTAAACAGAGCTCAAAGAGGATCTTTGCATTATACTTCTGTAATCCCAGCATTCAGGAGTCTGGGACAGACGGATCATGCGTTTGAGGCAACCTGGTTAATACAGAGAGTTCAAAACCAACCAGAGACTGAATTATTCTATCTAAAGAAAAGAACATAGGCACAGATATGAAAGAAATAAAGATAAAAATACTTATTTTCCAGATGCCAGTCAGATAAGTGGATTAAGTTTTCTTCATAGACTTTATACATAAAAACATAGGGAGGAAAATGAGAAGTTTTGTGGCTACCTGTAAATGACCCACTAATAAGAACCTGCAAAGTAAATCTTGTGACATTAAATTTCTTCCTATCATGCTTGTTCCCACTTAAATGAATTGGAGGATTTTTACTTGCTAAAAGCAATGCATGACAAAAAAACCATCTAAAGTAAAGTTAGAGATGGGGGAAACTTAGAGTCAGTCTAAAACTTTATCATCTATCTATCTATATCTATCTATCTATCATCTATCATCAATCAGTGAATTTGTTTTGCAATAGAAAAGACTGAACCCAGGGTCTTCTCACTGAGCTAGGACTTAAGACATCTTTATTTTTTAATTTTGAGACAGGATTTTGTTAGGTTGCTAAATTGATCAGGTTGGACTTAGATGTATGGTTTTCTTGCCTTAGCTTCCCAGATTGCTGGGACCAAAGGTATGTACAATTTACCTTGTCATTTTTTCATCACTGAAATACAATGTCCAATACTGACAATTTAAAGGAGAAGTTTATTTTTGGCTATTGTGGGCTGGCTTCAAGGCAGGAAGGGCACTGAGGAAGGGGAAGGTGGAGGAAAGCTGTTTCTCTTATTGCATCCAAGAACCAGAGAGGGAGGGGAGGAGTCAGGCAGGGAGAAACTTCTTCCAGGTCACAACCCCAATAACCTGTTTCTTCCAACTTGGCTCCACCTTCTAACAATTCATTGTGCTCTGGATTTATCAGTGGATTAATCCATCAGTGAGGATAACACCCCCATTATCCAATAACCTCCCCAAAGCCCCATTTCTGAACAAATGAGGCTTTTGATGGCCATTTTTCTATCTAAACTATACCCTTTCAAACCTGACCTCCTCAGGACTCATATTTATCTCTTTGTGCAAAATGTTTTTGGCCCATCTCTAAGATATGCTAAGGTCTTATCAGTTCCAGCATTGCGAATGTTCAGGTCCAAGGTTTCCTCTAAGACTCAAGGCATATGCTTAGCTGTGAGCCCCCATAAAAACCAAATATGAAATTAGTTAACAGCTGTCACCACACAATGGCACAGCCATTCCCTTCCAAAAATAAGAAACATGGATTGAATGTAATGGAACAAGAACAAGACTAAAACCTAGCAGAGAAGACACCGTATTCTATAGCCCCGTGTCTAGTACCAAGGACAATCTGTGGAGAGATGTGAGCTCCAATAGCTTGGACAACCCTATCCCTATGATGTTACTGATTGCAAACCTCTTCCTTGAGGTCACTTTGCTCATTTCCTGTGACATTTCTCAGGAGATATTCCACATTCCTGGTTTCTCCAACTTTCTGGAGGCTTCACTGCTCTTTCAGCTTCACCTTCATAGCTTCATGGATTGCTCTCTCAGGGGTATATTGTCTTCTTGCCAAGATCTTCTGAAATCTGGGTAGAAGCATCCATGACCCCATAACTCTTCTATTTTGCATGCCTGAAAAACCAACACCACATGAATTATGCCAATATGTGTACCAGCCTGAACATTCTTTGGGGGTCCTTAGATGATGGCTGCTGCAGCCTCTGAAGGCTGAGCACTGTGAATTGAGTCCTGGGGCAACAAGTTGCCAGGGACTTAAGTTGGTTATTGGTTTTCATTTCATCATCCTACTGACAAATTTGATGAAACAAATCAGCTGAAACAATATACATAATTTTCATAAGCCATGGAAATTTCTAGAAGTCACAAAAGTCATAGAACAGGGCAACAGTGAAAAATTAACAAACCTTTCTTTTCAGGTTACAGCTGAAGCGCAGATGTGCTATGCCTCACTTGATCATAGCTTCAAGGGGAAACGTAGAAAACCAAGGAAACAGAATCCTCTCTCATCAGACAAGGACAGAGATGAGTTGTTGTATGCAACAGATGCTAACATGGCTAAAACCAATTTGGCAGAGAGTTTCTCACCAGAAAGTCAAGCAGTAGAGGAAAACATTCATGATGACCCCATCAGACTCTTTGGGCTGATTCGTGCTAAGAGAGAACTTAAGGACTAACAAGACTATGGTCTAGCTCTGTGATAATGCTATTATGAGAGATTATTATTGAAACTGTAAGGATGTGGAATGACCTGGCAGGATGCTGATCTGATCATGTGTTGGTGAGATGATGTCTGACCTCTTATTGAAAGACAGCATCCATACACACTAAAGGTAATGCCGTTAAAATTAGTTTAATGAATTCACCCAAAAAGTACCAAAGTATTAAATGTAAAGTAAAATCAAATTTGCAAGTTAAGCTTTATAAAAAAGTCAGAACTTTACAATAATATGTAGTAGGAAAATAAATTAAAAATACTTTAATGTTTAAATATATTCTGTAATATATTGAAAGAAAAATAAAACCAATGATTTTTAAAAAATTCATTCCTCATTTACCAATCTGAAACACATCATCATTATAAGAAATTTCTGAATGAAAGATGTAGAATTTATTAAAATACATTACTAAGAGAAGCAGCATAATCTTAAGAAATATTTTATCCAAATGAAAATTACTTAACTAGTTTAAAAATCACTATAAAATTAATCTAGGTTTCTTGCAACCAAAGAGAACTTAGAAATTCCATACCCAGATATAGTTATTACTAGCAACTATCTATAAGTACTTGTACTTATTTTACTGGGCAGACCTGTGATACATTTTTTATACATATAATTTAAATTTTCTTTAACAATACATTGTGTGATTATTTACATTTATTGAACTATATCAAAATACACTTATGTGTCATAATTCTAATGTCTGGATGACATTACATTGATAACTAATTCAGAATATAGCTAAATAATATTGAAAGATATTAAGCTTATTTACAACTTGTTTTATTTACAAATATGCTGTAATGGGAATGATTCTCCATGTGTATATTTGTCTAATTTTTTCTTCAGATCGAATGCCAAAAAATGAATTTCTGTATTAAAAGGTGCTCATATTGTGTCTATTGGATAAATTTCTGAAAGATCAAGAGTTATACCAAAATATGCATGCAATTTAAATTCTTATAAAATGTGCCAAAATTGTCTTCCAAAACTTATTTTTTAAAAAAGTCTATTATTTTTTGCCATTGAGAAAGAGAGATTGATGAAAGTTTACCATATATACCTTTACTATGATTACAATCTCTATTCAAATGACATTACTTTGGTATGTAAACCTTTAAATATTGTGTTGTATTTCTTCTTTTCCAGACAATTGCTATGGATTTTATATTTTACATATGGTTATTGTTTCCTGAAGGTAATCAAATATCTAGATTAAAATAATAGTAAAAAGTGCCCTCATACTCATCTGTGTAGGTAGAAGTTTTATAACTCTACAATCCTTTGTTTAAATGGAGATTTCTGTCTAGAATCATCTTTATGGTTAAAAGACCTCTTTAACATATTTATTGTAGCTCAGGTCAAGTGGTGATGAATTCCCTCAGATTTTGTGCATCTGCAAAAAGTTGTTTTCATTTGTCAAAGATATTTTCACTGATTAAAAACTGTTCAGAGTTGAGTGGATAATGTTTCACTTGCATGCCATAATGTCTCCTTGAGTAATATAAAGATATTCCTTGTGTGGTTTCTGATGAAACATCCATTATCAAACTTATCTATGCTCCTTTGCATGTCATGTATTATTTTTCTCTAATTGTTCTAAAATGTTCCTTACCACTGGTTTAAATTTTATTGTAATGTACTTTGTGGTGTGTGTGTGTGTGTGTGTTTGTGGTATGTGTGTTTGTGGTGTGTGTGTGTATGTGTGTGTGTGTATTTCGCATACCTTAAATTAGGACTTTGGTTATTGTTTTGGATCTGTGTTTACAGGTTTGTTTAACAGAAAAAAATGAACAATATTTTTAAAAATGTATTTTCTGTAACCTGCCTCCTTTTTACTTAGTGACTTGCAATCTACCCCACATTTCTCTAAGCTATTTTATTTCCATCCTTTTCTGTATTTTATTTTGACTGTTTATGGCTATATCTTCAAATTCACCAATTTTTCTTTTATAAAATGACTAATCTATGATAGTCTCAGATGAGGTATATTTTTAAATCTCAGATAATTTAGTTTTAATGTCTATAAATTCAATGAGTCCTTTATCCTCTTGTTCATGTCTTTATAAAACATTCTTAATCTTTCCTCTTAACTTTTTGAACATATAGAATATAATTATACCAACAGTTTGAATGATGTAATAATGAATTGTATCATTTCTGTCATTTTGATTTTCAACTAATTGATTTCCCCATTAAGAGTTTTATTTTCCTGCTTCTTTAATTCTACTAAATTTGTGAATTTTACTTTTTAGGTGGTTGATATTTGTGTATTCTTACAAAAATTTTGACCTTTGACAGTGTCCAGTTATGTGGATACAATTCAATTTTTTTAGCCTGCTATTAAGACAAGACTCTTTTTGGTACTTGATACCAGTACCAATGAATTACAAGATTTTCCATTCTGACTGTTGAACATGGCGCTATTCTCACCACTGTGAGAGCTGCAGTACTACTTCTCTACCTTTTTCAGAAGAATCTTTCCCCATATTTGGGTAGTTTCCTTTCATGCACTTACAGGCCTTTAACTGAATACCTGAGGGGTGCCCTCTGTGTATCCCCGTCATCTTGTCTCTCATGCAAGCATAATCCTGTTTACTGCTCTTTCTTCTTTGCCTCTCTTGATCTGTAACTCCGGTCAGGTCAGGAGACCAGTGCTCCCTCTACCTGTGGCAAGGCCTGGAAACATTCTCTGGACATACATACACCACAGCAGTAGTAAGGTTCATTTTATGTATTTCTTACTTTTAGGGGTCATTGTCCTTCATTGCCTGATATTCAGCATCTTGAGTTCCATCGCTTCGTGTATTTTAGTGGTTTCAGGTAGGAGAATATACCCAAATGGATAGTTAAGTCAAGATGTTATTTCATCTTGACATGAATCAACAGTCGAAGATACCCATAGCTCTTTAGTGCAATTCTGTAATATATTTTTAGTTCAACTGAGTGTAAGTCAGTAAGGTAGAACTTTGGAATGCTAATAAGCTACGGATTACTGACCATCATGTAGTGATTGAAGAGATATGTTTACTTTTCTGTGGCAGTTCCCTGGGATCATGCTGCAACAAGAGTATCATTATAACCTTCCATTTCAACTGATGAAAAATTTAGAGGAAAGTAAAAAGAAAGTTTATGACTAGAGCACAGGTGAATTCCACAATCTTGAGCTTGTCTGAGAATGTCTTGAAGCCTCTAAAATTTCAACTTAGATCTCAAGAATAGAAACAATGACTCATTTCCCTTTATCATTTATTAAGTGGCTTATTGCTGGTTGAGGAGATTTTGTCTTCATTTGATTAATAGAACAGGAAATTTATATTAAGACAGAAAAAAGAGAAAATAAAATTTTTAAAGAGGGTAAAAGAATAAGAATTAAACTGGAGCACACTGTTTGTCACTGCCTTAACTTCTTAGGGAGACCATCCCACTTATTCAAAGCTTCTACTGTCTAGAAAATCAGGGATTCCTGGTCCAGAGGGTAAGCACCTGAATCAAGAATATAAATTCATTTTTGGAGCCCATCTATATGCAATAGACTGGACAGTGATCATTAAGGAAAAAGCCAAAAGGATACCAGAGGATATCATAAGAAAAAAATTCTTGGAAAGCAACACACAATTACACAGAACAGAAACTAAGAAAAAAACACAAGAAGGGAGAGAATGAGGTTAAAGATGCTATCATTAGTTAAACTAACCAGATACCAATGACAACTAATATTTATTAAGAGCTAGCTAAGC
>PVJX010012136.1:9218-24987 GCA_004027295.1 Dolichotis patagonum
TCACTATGCAGTTTCAAGCTGGCCTTGAACTCACTTTGTAGCCCAGGCTGGTCTCTGAATTTGCAACAGTCTCCCTGCCTCAGCCTCCCAAGTGCTGGGATTACAGGTGTGCACCACCACATCGGCTCCAGGTCACTTTCTGAATAGTGTTAATACACAGAAGTTTTAAACTTTTAGTTCAGTTTGTCTATTTTTTTCACAAGTTCTACATGCATGAAGAGGCTTTTCCTCTCTGTTCTTCTAAGTATTTTATAGTTTTTGGCTCTTACATTTAGAAGTTTGATCTATTTTGAGTAAATTTTTACATATGCTATTAAGGGTCCACCTTTATTCTTTTGCATGTGGAGATCCAGTTTCCCTGGGTCATTTGTTGAAAAGAATAAGCCACATGCTTTCTTGGTGTTCTGATACCAACCAGTCTATCTGTAGCAGGATTGAGTAGCATGCCAGAAGCTGTTTTTCAGATTTATATGGTTCTGAACACTAGATGGCATGGTCTTGCTCCATAATCTCATAACTATGTTATGATTCTTACAGTGAGCTCTGCCATAAAACCCGTGTGACACCTTGTCCCAAGCACAGATACCACGTTTGGTCATGAGCTGCTTGTGCTACGACTTTGACCTAATATGTGCAGAGCCTCCTTTTAATCTTTTGTGTGTGTGTGTGTATTGGGGGGGTATCAGGAATTGAACTCACGACTTTCTGCTTGCTAAGCAGGCGCTGTGCTGCTGAGCTATATCCCCAGCCTCTCCTTTCAATTCTGAGCCACAGTGAAAGCTTGCTTTTCATGTCAGTTTATATATATGGGTCAGAACAGTGTTGCCAAGTGTGGAATATGCCGTCTCTAGAACCTTTCAGGCATTATGCTTTCTTCTTGGTGGTAGTAGATATAAGATGTAGTAATTTGTCTCACTTTGAAGGCAGTGTCCAGGTTTGCCTACATGGAACCCCTGGAAACCTCACTCATGTGCTTTATAAGGTTTATCATCAGCCCTTAGAGCACACGTCTTACCAAGAGTTCCAGTGCACTTGCTGTTTCTTGTTCGTGCAATCTAACTTAACATGGTATTAGTAGTAAATTCATCTGCTCTTGCAAATCACCAGGTCGAGATTCTTTTATGCTATATTGACAGAGCAAAAGAGTTAACAGTGCCATAGGAAAGACTATAAAAGAGTACTTCTCCCTACTCCACCCGAATGGAAAGCAGTTTTGACCTGTGGAAAGATGGAAAGAATGCATTTGCCAGCTGAGCATGGTAGTGCACACCTGCAATCCCAGAACTTGAGAGGCTGAAGCAGGAGGATTGCCACGTGTTTGAGGCCAGCCTGAACTACAAAATGAGACTCTTCTTAAAAGAAGCAGCATTTGCCAAATCAGTGACCACATTCCTTATACCTAAGACCAATTTAATCTGCTCTAGGAAGATACTACTTCTGGCACAGGGGAATTTACTTGATTGAAGTCTGTTATCTTCCAGGATCTATCTCCTGTCCAAGGCATACCAGTGAATGAAACAAGGGTTTTGTAAGGATCTAGCCCCCTACATCTCTTAGGTCTTTGTTTACCATCTTGACTGGGTAGGGAGGAGTACTTTCAGAAGCTTCTGTTGCACTTACCTCATAACCCAAAAAACTAATTTGGAGTTCTGCCAACTACTGAGTATGTACATTCTAATGATACATTTGGAAACTGGGAAAATGATCAGTGGTTGGATCTGTGGATCCAGTAGATACACTGTAAGATGGATCTGGGCCAAAATTCCATTAATTATATGGTCCCCATATGCCCTGTGCCATAAAGATGCTTCAGATTACCAGGTATCAGAGTCCCCTTACATCCTCTATCCAGCCACCCTTGAAACACCTGGGTAACCCGTTTCCCCTGTGTGATTACTTGTGTGGATCACTGTGGGTCCTGTGATGAGAAACTGGGGGAACTGTTGCCATGGGCACTTGCTTGTGGTATTACAGGGTCTTGCCTCCAGAGAGATCCAGCCTCTTGTTTAACTAATACATGGAAAATGAACCAGAGAGCCTGATTTCTCGTGGGGCATGGGCCTCAGCTTCTTTCGCACCTTCTGTTGTTTGATGGTTTAGGCTATACCCTGACATGCCTGTCCTGCGCCTAGAACACTGGGCTTTATAAGTAGCTCCATAGCTGTAACTCCAGTCTCTCTTCAGCTCTGCAGCCTCTCTTGGTGCAGTCATGTCTTGGGTTGGGTTCCTGGGAAACAAACTGGAAGTTTGCTTGCTGGAAGGTTGTTGGGGAGCTTTCTGAGGAATTACCACCAATGAAAGGATAAGGAAAGCCTGACTGAGCAAGTAGAAAACCTCGAGCGGACCCAGTTACACAGCCAGCATCACAGTGGATTCAGAAGCTGGGATGGCTCTTTAGACCCATTTGAGATTAATTAAGGAGACTGGGTTTTTGTACCTCTCCTTGAGTAGGCAAGCTATCCCTAAGGAATGGGAGGCCTCAGCAGGTAAAGTGGCTCCTCTGACTGAGAGCTGTTTGGGGCAGAGTCAACCATTAGCCACCCATAGGCAGTGTTCCTGGCAGTGGGAGAAAGAGCCCGTCAGTGCTGAAGGGGCAGGGCGGTGTTCTGTCCACTATGCTGCCGTTGAAGCAGCTGAGAGATTACTTCCTAGCCCCTTTCTCTCTGAATTCGTAAGTGGAAGTACCTATCTTAAAAACTAGTGCCAAAATCTAGATAAATCCTGTTTGATTTTCATTTGAGGTTACTTTGTTATAACAACAAAACAGAAGAAAGGTCTTGAAACAGGAAAGATTACTCATTTGGAACATACGGTGTGTGTTTACTTTCCGGGCAAATTGCAGGGAACTAGAAGACAAGAAAAAGATTCAGAATCTTCTGGCTCTTGTGGGAACAGACACCAAAGAAGTGACCTATTTTTATAAGGAACCTCCCCATAAAGTAAGTGAGCTTCATAAAGCGTGGTAAGTGTGGCCGTTATAGGGGTGAGAATAACTTTGGTGCTTGTTGAGGAAGTCACATGCAGAGTAGTGAACTATCACTGCCCATGTTTCCCTGTTTTCTAAACATCTTCCTGGTTTGGTTTGGTTTTGTTTTTTGAGAGACGGTCTCACTGTGTAGTTCACGCTGTTCTTAAACTCACTATGGAGCCCAGACTGGCTTCAGACTTGCTGTGATCCTCCTGCCTCAGCCTTCCAAGTGCTGTGAACTACATAATGAAACCCTGCCTCAGATGAATAAATAGATAGATAAATAAATGAATAAATAAATAAGCAAACACAGAAGACCTAGTAGAGGGATACACAACCAATCCCAGCCACTCAGGAAGCTTATTTGAGACCAGGAATTTGGCTCCAGTCTGGGTAACATAGCAAGACCTTGTCTCAAAATCAAAGCAAAAACCACACATACACACCAACAAAACCACAGAGTACAGAAGTCTATCATATAAACGTGGCAGTTTTTTCTAGTTCTTTGTCCTAGACATAAACATTATTCTTTTTTTTTTTTGGTGGGGGTACCAGGGATCGAACTCACGACTGTGCGCTTGGAAGGCAGGTGCTTATGCCGCTGAGCTAAATCCCCAGCCTGACATAAACATTATTAATAATTTAGTACATGTACTTCTAGCTCTTTTTTCCATTCGTATAGAAGTATTTGTGTGTGTGCACACTGTTTCCATTTTTTTTCCCCTTTAGAGATAATTTCTCAATGAATTTTTTTCTTTTGGGGGTTGGACATTAAACCTTTTACAGCCTTTTCTCTTTTATTTCACTTTGTTTTCTTTTTACAGCCTTTTTTTGAGACAGGGTCTTGCTAAGCTCCCCAGGCTGAGCTGGAACTTGTGACCCTCCTGCCTCAGCGTTACAGTGTGCTGGGATCATAGGCCTGTGCCACCATACCTGGCTTAATAGCCTTTTTATTCGTATCTACATACACAGATTTCTATGCTTCTATTACTTTCCAAAAAAATGGTTTCTAAGAGTACTTTTTTAAGTATCTTTTACTCAGTAGCCCTTTGATTTTATTTTTGCAGTTCAGTTCATATGATATATATTTTTTTGTTTGTTTTTGTTTTTTTTTTCCTTGTTTAGTACCAGGGATCGAACTCACAACCTTCCACATGCTATGCAGGTTTTTGTTGAGACAGAGTTTTGCTATGCAATTTAGGCTGGCATTGAACTCGCTGCCTGTAATCCCAGCAGTTGAGGTCCTGCCTCAGCCTTCTGGGATTACAGGCATGCGCCACCATGCCCAGCCAGTTTATGTAATAACTGGATTTTCTCTAAAAACTTTGCTCATGTTGCCTATTGTATGTGTAACACCCATATATGGTTTAATCAATTTTGATAAATTTAGTTTATAAATAGTATTGGATCTGAAGAGCTAAGGCTACAGAGTAAAACTTCATATTTACAGGAAGGCTATTTCAGTGCCCTTTTTTCTATCTTCAGGTCAGCATTCTCCAAAACACTATCCAGGCTGTAGATACATGTAAACTGAACGAGTCTTCGGCCTCAAAAGCAGGTAACAACCGTATTTTTAGAAATTCTCATTGATACCAAATTGAAAATCACAATGCAAATTATTAGAAATTTCGGGCTGGGGATTTAGCTCCGTGGCTTAAGTGCCTGCCTGGCAAGTGTGAGGTCATGAGTTCAATCCCCGGTACCAAAAAAAAAGAAAAAAGAAATTTCATTCCACTGTACATGATAATTGGTGACTATTGTATTGAGTCTGGAAGTCTAAAATCTGAGTTTCAGGGCTGGGGATTTAGCTCAGCGGCGTAAGTGCCTGCCTGACAAATGCGAGGTCGTGAGTTTGATCCCCAGTACCAAAAAAAAACACTTGAGTTTCTTGAACCAGATAGAAAATACAATTTGTGCAGTTCATGGTTTCTTTTCTTTTTATTTTAATGCATTTTTGTTTTAAATTGACACAATAATTGTACATATCTATAGGGTACAATATGGCATTTCATTACATGTTTACTTTGTATACTGATCAGATCAAGATACATGTCACTTAAAACATTTGCCATTTCTTTGTAAAACTTCTCTATTCTAGTTATTTTGAGATGTACAGTTAATTATTGTCAACCTTAGTTTTCCCACTGAGCTGTATAGCACATTAGAAATTACCTTTTTTGGGGGGGGGGGTTTCACTATGCAGTTCAGGCTGGCCTTGAACTCCTTTTCTACCGCAGGCTGGCCTCAAACTTGCAGTGATCCTCCTGCCTCAGCCTTCCAAGTGCTGGGATTACAGGCATGAGCCACCATGCCCAGCAGAAATTGTCCTTTTTGAACTACATTCTTGTATTTATTAACTGCCCTCTTTCCCTCGTCCCCTTCCCCACTCCCTTTCCAGGCTTCAAAAATCTCAGTGCAGGATTCAGTTTTGTGTGTTTTTATTTTTTTTTCTTACGCATTTTTGAGAGCTACCTTTACTTTTAGCCAGGCCTGATGCTGTAATGTTAGCACTTTGGTGGCTGAGACAGGAGGATTGCCATGAGTTCAAAGTCAGCCTGGGCTACACATAGTGAATTCAAGGCCAGCCCAAACTACATAGTGAGACCCTATCTCAAGAAAAAAAAAATTATGTTTCTTTTCCCTCTATCTCTTTCTCTTTTTCTTTCTTCTTTCTTTCTGTCTTTCTTTTCTCTCCCCTTGATTTTTTGAGACAGTTTTGCTGTGTAGTCCAGGCTGGCCTTGAACTCACTACATAGCCTAGCCTGACTTTGAACTCATTGCAGTCCTCCTTTCTCAGCCTCCCAGCTAAGACTACACGTGTGTGCCAGCACACTCACCCTTTATCTTTACTTTTAAAAACTGAATGATATGTCATAACCACATTATTTAAATTTGATTTAAAGAATGGGTGAGGATGATTTCTGGTTCTGATTAAACACAGTTTTACTAGAAGATAGGCACAATCCAAAGGAACATTCAACAGCTGATTCTGCCAAAAGATGAATTGATTATGCAGGTGAAATCCTACAGAGTTCTCTCATAGTGATTCTTCATAATTCATCTTACAGTTATCACATGTTTTCTTTTTCTTTCTTTCTTTCTCTTTTAGGTAAAGGAAACAACTCCGAGGCAAGAATAATGCTCATACTTGGAACTTGGATGGGTACAAGAAGAGCTAAGTAAAATCTTCATAATGAATTTTTCTTTTCTATTTTAGGTCCTAAAATAAACAACAAAAGACCATCAGTGAGAGAGAAGGAAGATAGTTCTGAGCATTACCAAAGAGACACACAAGTACTCATCCTACAAGTAAAGTATTCATTTTGGCAGATTAAGACAATTTTTATTCTTACATTTAGCTTTCTATAACATGCCTTTGATGTTGTGTAAGTATCTCCTTGCACATAGGATGCATCTAGGCAGCATATACTTAAGAAATTGAGGTTGTTCCTTATTTCTAAGCCCTTGTATTTAAAAACCATTATATTCTATTGGAACATTTCAGAAGGACTTCTTTGAACCTTCACTTTATATGCAGAGCCCTACCCAACAAAAAAATCCTAAAGAATTCACTTTGTGCTTAGCTTAGGTTATACCGAGGAGTACAGAGGGAAGCTTGTCTGTATTGATGTTTACTTAGTGCATGAGTTCTAAAGTCCAGGAAATGAATAAATCATTTTCTTACCACCTGGTATTTGTATATCATTTGGAACCATGATTTTGTATCAAGTTGCTGTAGTTTGAGTGGGGGCCATGATTTATGTGACAATTTTTACCTTTGGCCAGTTATCTCCATGTAGTCATGGCAGCCAGATTCAGAGAAGGAAATAACATTATATTCATTTCGCTATAACCTGAGTCATTCTGTTTCTGTGTGATCAGTGCATCTTAAAAGTCCTAATAGTCTTAAAGGCAAGAAGCAGAGGGTCAGGAAAATCAGATTTTGTAGCTTTCCCTGTATGATATGGACATGAGTTTAGTGTGGACAAATAATCTGTTCTTGTGTTGTGCAACCTCATTTATAAAGCACTAAGCCAGGCATGGTGATGCACACCTAAAATCCCAGCACTTGGGATGTTGAGGCAGGAGGATCACCAGGAGTTTGAGGCCAGCCTGGGCTGCATAGTAAGTTCAAAGTTAGCCTGAACTGCATAGCAAGACCCTGTCTCAAAAAAAAAAAGAGATTAAATAGGAGGATTAGAGCTGAGATTTTGCTGCTGTTTGTTTTGCTTCTGTGTTTTTGGTTTGGGGGACTGTTTTTCTTGCTGTGTTTCCAGGGAGGCGCTCACTGCTAGGGAGACAAAGTCAGTGGAAAGATGGGTGGTGTCTCACCTATTGGCCTGTCTAGGTGGAAGCACTGCAGGCGCAGCTGGAAGAGCAGACCAGGCTCTCCAGAGAGCAAATTGAGGGGCTCATGGAGGACAGACGTGTTCGCATTGAGGAAATACAAGTTCAGCACCAGAGAAATCAGGACAAAGTCAAAGAGCTAACCAAAAGGTGAGTGTTCAAGCAACATGAACCTAATGAGTGTTTGGTTTCTCTGAGCAGCTTAAATGTTAATTCTCAGGCTGCTAGTGTGGCTCAGTGGTAGAGCACTTGCCTAATTTGTGCAAAGCTCTGAGTTCCATCCCTAGCATTGCAAAACAGAAAAGAAACAGTTTTATACTGCAGCAACAGGGGAATATAGAACTGAAAAGGACCTTGAAGAATTTGCAGACTTTGCTGCCTCCAGGGAGGGAATGTCTAGGCTTTTCCAGGCATACTCTCAATCAGTTCTTTTTAATTCTGTCGAAGAACTAGTAAATATTCCATGTGTTCCTTTTAACCCATTTTAGCTTTATTCGAGTGGCTAAGAAATGTTATCCATCAGTATTATCTTACACAGAATAATATGAACCTTTTCTTTTGTTTGGCCCTTCATGATTTTATACCTGTAAAAAATGCTGTGTGCTGGGCATGGTAGCATGTACCTATACTCCCAGCTACTTAGGAGGGCGAGGCAGGAGGATTGCTTGAGTGCTGGAGTTTGAGGCCAGCCTGGGCCATATAATAAGACTGTGTATCGAAAGAAAAAATACACAGTGCAGCTTCTGAATATACAGCATTTTTATTCTTTACCTGCTTGCCTTTTCTTTCCTTTCTGCAGTCTGATTTGACACATACACATACACACACACACACACACACACACACACACACAGTCTTTTACCAAAATGAACCTTTTCCAAAATCATCATTGACTTCTTAATTTCTAAGACTAGTTATTCTTTTTCGGTCCTCATTGTATTTAGCATCTTTCTGTGTGTTCAGCATCACTGATCACTCCCTCATTGAAACTCACCTCCTTGGATTTCTGCAGCACCTGTGTGTCTTGGTTCTTTGACCTTTAGCCATCCTCACCCTTTTGTTTCCAGTGGTCCAGACCTGTGCCATGAAGATACCCTCCATTGAGTGTGTTGAACACCTTAAATTTACTGTTACTGAAGCCAAATTTCTTATCTTTTCTTACCACTTGTCTCTTTGTATTCTAGAGCCTTTCTAGAATATATGTTCGTTCTTCTTTATGGTTATCAATTGCTTAAATAGGTGATTGCTGTCCATTTACCTTATGATAAAGCCCTGACATGAATTCATGAATTCTTAGGGACTTCATCATCTTGTCAGGTGATGATTAACAAATTAATCTTTTAGCCTCAGCTCTTCTATTGCTTTTTATTACTTTGTGAGTCAGCCAGTTTAATAATAACTAGTATTTGTGGAGCACTTGTTTTGTAGCAGACACCTTGATAAACAGTGTGATCCCTTCTCTGAAGACTTACCCAAAATGAAAATAACTAAATGAAACAAAAAAACAAAGACTTACCTAGGCCAAATTAAATTCTTCCTCATCAACATTCCCATAATGATTGGTGAGCCTCTGTGGTGACACCTATTACCATGTGGTGTAATTATATCTTTGTTTTCTAGGGCCTTGCCATATAGCATTTGCCTTGCCCTGTGTGCACAGTAGTCACACAACAAATGTGTGTTGAATATTTGACAATCCTTACCAAGGTGTACCATCTGTTAAACATCTTAAATTTTTAAAAAATTTTCTCTCAGGGGCTGGGGATTTAGCTCAGCGGCATAAGTGTAAGTGTCTGTCTAGCAAGCACTAGGTTGTGAGTTCGATCCCCAGTACCAAAAAAAAAAAAACCCAGAAAAAATTTTTTCTCTCTCTCCCTTTTGTTTTATAGTAGGGATCAAGTCCAGGACTTCACACATGCTAGCCAAGTGTTCTGCTGCCGAGCTACACCCCTAGCCCACAATTTGTAATTTTATGTTTCTGGAATATTAATAACCATCCTAGTTCAGCATTATCTGCATATCTGAGCACATGATCCCTTTCTCCCATTAAGTAAGATCATCTTAAATATGTTGAATAGCTTAAAATCTTACACTAATTTTAGTGAATATATGGCACATGTGCTGCTTAGAAAGGGTCACCATCACTGTCCTCAGCCACTAACGACTGTCTTCTGGGTGTTACTTTCAAGTTACTTGTACATCAGACCATAGTTTATCTGCGTGGAGGTTAGAACATGATGTAACAGAATAAAATTACTCATTGAAAGCAGGAGAGAGCCTGTGGAATCCTGTGGGCTGTGGGTAACTGCTTAAGCCTCTCCTTTGTGTACACTGTAAACACACCTGAACACTTGGAACATCTGCTGAACCCTGTGCCTGACACAGTGCTATCACTTTCCACTTCTCTGTTTGTTCAGTAGAAAACTATAGCATGGTTTCATGATATTTAATACACTTGCAGGCAGTTAGGTCATTCAATATAGTATTTTTCTAAGTGTTGATGTTAAGCTACTGAATTGCTGGTTTCTAGGAATATTCTTTTTTAAAGATACAGACATCATTTGTCTATTCCTAAATCTCATTGTAAATCTTTGTATGGCTTATATGGGTCCTGTAGTGAATACTGTCCTTGACAATCAGTGATAGTGGGGCAAAAATGTACAATAAATAAGTTGTGTGCTTTCACCCCACTTGGGAAAACATATGCTAGGCACAGAAAGTCTGGCATGGTATATAAGCAAGTATGAAGCTGAATTGTCAACTTGATGGATTTAGAGTCACCCAGAAAAGGTTAGTAAGCACACTTGTGGGTATGTCTGGGGAGGTTATAGAGGCATGAACTTGGGTAGTCTATCTGGACCCTAGCCCCTTTCTCTCTGGCATTGTTACCCTGGTCTGCTTCCTAGATATTACGAAGTAAGTAGCTTTGCTTTTCCATATCCTTCCACCATCATAATTCTACCTTGGAGCCAGCTGACCTGGGGACTGGATCATCTGAAATCGTGAGCCACAATAAACTGTTTCCTCCCTTAAGTTGATGGTGTCTAGTATTTTGCCCCAGCAACAAGAAAGTTAAAAGATACCAAAATAGTACTGTTCTTGAGAAGTGGGGTTATTGCTGTGATTATATCTGATTATGTGGTTCAGAAGACCTTAGGACTGGTTTGCCAGAAAAATTTGGAAAGCTTTGGCAGTGCAGACTAGAGAAGCCCTAGAATACTGTAGGCAGACCATCTGGTTGGTGCTCAGAAGTCTAGAATGTTATTTGGGTGGTGCTGCACACCTGTAATCCCAGCACTTGGGAGGCTGAGGCTGGATGATCACTGTGAGTTTAAGGCCAGTTTGGGCTACAAAGTGAGTTCAAGGCCAGTGTAATGAAATGCTGTCTCAGAAAACACACAAAAAAGTCTAGAATGCTGTTAGAAATATGGACATTAAGGCCAAGGTAAGGAAGTTTCAGTTAGGAACAAGGATTTTATTAGGAATTGGACTAGAAGTCTTGTGTGTATCATTCTGGAAAAAAAAAAACCTATATTTTATCTATGCCCTAAAACTTTGTGTGAAGCTAACTTTCAATGTGTTATACTCTCCAGCATGGTGGCATAAGCCTGTAATCCAAACACTCCTGAAGGCTGAGGCAGGATGATTGCAAGTTTGAGTCCTGCTTGGGCAATTTAGTGAGACTGTGTCTTAAAAAATTGGAAGAAAGGTCTAGGGATACAGATAAGTGTGGAGGCCCTGGGTTCAGTCCTCAGTAATACACACACACACACACACACACACACACATACAGTGGCAGACTAATTCATCTGGCTGAGGAAATTACAAGACAAGCCAGATTTAAGCTGTGGCATGAGTACTGCTGGATGCTTTTAGCCACAATTATAGTAAGAATTAGGGACGAAAACAGAACAGAAAGATTTGGAAAACTTAAATGTTGGCCAGAAAAAAAGTACATGTAAAGTTGGGGCCATAGGAGGTAAGGTTGCTGAAGAGATGCTATTGCCATCAAAAAGACATCAAGTACTTTAAGCCAGGATAAGAAGAAAGATGCCATGAGAGCATCTCAAGAATCAGTAAGACCTCACCCATCACAGGCCCAAGGCACAAAGGTATAAACCTTTCCTTTGACCTAGGGAATTGGTTCCCTAGGATTCATTTCACTGTGCTCAGCCATCCAGGTACTCAGAGGCCACAGCAGTCATGATCCAAGCTGGCCTGGTTACTGCATGAGCTAGTGGCAGACTTTGGTGTTGTCCACACAATACTGATTGCTCAGAAATGCAGAATGTGAGTTGTGGGGCCATAGAGGCTTCCACCCAGATTTCAAAGGAAGACCTGGAGACCTGGCAGTGTACAACCAGGAGGGGGATGCATGAAGCTGTAGGAATCAAGCCGAAGGTACAGCAGAGACCCCAGGGAGTCAGATGGCAGGAACGTGGGAAGTCAACCAAGCTACAGACAGGAAGCGGAGCCAGCCCAGGCCACAGCGGGAGGGCCACTCAAGCTTGGTGGCACTCATATCTCACCACTATGTGTTGTGGGTACCAGACATAGAACTACCAGATTTAATGTTTGCTCTGTTGAGTTTAGGTCTTGCTTTGGTTCTGTTCTTTCCTATCTCTCCTTTTTGAATTGGCAATGTTTACTCTGTACTGTTGTATGTTGGCAATGTCTAACTGTTAAGGGATTTAGAACCAAGAGTTTCCCTTGAGTCTCAGAGGAGATTTTAAGATTTTTTGTTTTCTTGGTACCAGAGATTGAACTCACAACCACATGCTTGCAAGGCAATTGCTTATTCTGCTGAGCTAAATCCCTAGTCATCAGAGGAGATTTTAGACCTGGACTTTTGAGCAATGCTGAACTGCTAAGACTCTGGGCACAACATTAGTGCAATTTTTGCTTTATGTGGGACAGTTATATCATGTTAGGCAGAATTACAACCTGTGTTTATTTTTGGATGTATGTGGGACAGTTATATTGTGTTAGGCAGAATTATGACCTGTGTTTATTTGGTGATTAAGTACAATTTAAAGAGATACATGTGAGTATTGAGTTGACAAAGGGAAGTAGTTAGCCTGGATTGTCAATTTAATTGGCTTTAGACAAACAAGGTGGTGCACACTTGTGATCCCATCACTTGGGAGGTGAAGGCAAAGGACCGCCCTTAGTTTCAGGCCAACCTGGGCTGCATAGTGAGTTCAAGCCCAACCTAAACTACTCAGCGAGACGCGATCTTAAAAAACAAAACAAACAAACAAAAATGGCTTCAGCATTGCCCAGGCAAGTAAAACACGCCGGTGGGTGTGTCTAGATGGGCCATGGAGTTGTGACTTGAGTACTATATCTGACTCCTGGCCCCTTCCTCACTGGTACTGTTCTCCTCCTGCTCTGCTTCCTGGCTGTCATGAAGTGAGCAACTTTGCTTCACTATGTCCTATGATATTCCTGCCTTGGGACCAGCTCTCCATGGAGTAAATCCTCTGGAAATTGGGCTGAATAAACCATTTTTTCCTTTAGAATGTGGGTGTCAGGTATTTGGTCACTGACCAAAAAGCTCAATAAATAAGGAAGTATATATTAAAACTGGTAAGAAACTTTAGAGAAATTAAAATAGTCTAAAAGTATTGAGATGATTTCATAGAGGAAATCCATCTGGAAAAACAAAAGATTGGGATACAAGGCAGTCACCCTTAAGCACAGTATAAACAAAAGCAAAAGCAAAGCTAGGAATGGTCCAGACTTAGCAGGCTATATGTAAATATTTCTGTCACCCTTTTAATCATATAATCTTAGATTAGCACACAGGTAAAGGTCAGTCTATGAATAAGAGAGCCTGGGTGGATACATTACACTTTGCATCGTAAACCGTGTAAGATTGCCAGTGATCATACCACTAAAACTTCTAATATTTTACAAAATTCTTATATTGTTTTTGTATGCTTGTTTTGGTGGTACTGGAAATTGAACTCAGGACCTTTACACTGAGTTACAGCCTCAGCCCTTTTTATTTTTTATTTTGAGACAGAGTCTTATTAAGCTACCATACTGTTCAGTCTGGGTTTAAATTAACAGTCCTCCTACTCCAGCCTCCCAGAAAGCTGGGGCTGCAGGCGTGCACCACCGGTTATGGTTCAGTCTGTTTTGTTTTATTTTGTTTTTGGTGCCGGGAATCAAACTCACAACCTTGCGCTTGCCAGGCAGGCGCTTAGGCCACTGAGCTAAATCCCCAGCCCTATGGTTCAGCTTTAAAAGAATCTGTATCTTCTCTCTTCTCTTCTGGAAGAACTATATTTCAGATGTGCTGTGTAAGAATCTTCATGTTTGTATCTGTTCTTTTGTAGTCTCCATCGTACCCAAGAACTTCTATATGAGAGCACCAAAGACTTTCTGCAACTGAAATTTGAAAACCAAAATAAAGAGAAGTCATGGATGCTTGAAAAGGATCATCTGATGTCAAAGATTAAGCAGAGTAGAGTGCAGCATAAGAAGAAAGAAGAGAAAATTGGAAAGGTTTTCACAATTTCACGTGACAGTCACCAAGCTCAAAATGAATATATTAAGGTAATGTCCTTTTTTTTTTTTTGGTACCGGGGATCGAACTCACGACCTTGCGCTTGCCAGGCAGGCGCTTAAGCCACTGAGCTAAATCCCCGGCCCCGGTAATGTCCTTCTGTACTACAGAAATTGTTTATTTTTCTGGAGGAATTGAAAAAACTCAGAGAATTCTGAAAAACTTACAGATTGCCATGCAAGATCCATTCAGTCCAGGAAGCTGGGGTAGCAGCAGCTTCATGAAATAGGACTCCAAGAGTCACTGATCACTATGGTGTTTGGAGACTTAAAATTCTTGACTGTTGATTGATTATTCACTCAACAGATAGGCCAGGCTGTGGGACTACAGCAGTGCATAAACTAGACAAGCCCTGTTCTTGATGGTATTCACATTTTAATGAGTAAAAAAGCAGGAACACTAACAACCAAGAAATCACAGACTGTAAAAAATGTTATCAAAAGAGTAAGATTGTATGAAGATAATACATAATTGCTGGAAGCCCAGTTGAGAAGGGTGTACAGGGACACAGTCTTGTGGCATAGCCCAGACTGGTCTTGGACTTGTTATCTAGGTGACCCAACTGGCCTTGACCTCACCGTGATCTCCTGCCTCAGCCTCCCAGTGCTGAGATTGTGAGCATGCACCAGCATTCACAACTAAGGGACGTTCATGTGTCTGAAGTTTCTGCTGAGACCTGTAACATGGTACCGAGCTTTCCCTGTTAACCTCGGGGAAGGCATTTCCAGTGAGGGAAAAACAAAGTAAAAGGCCCTGGCGTTTCTTCGGGGAAGAGGAAGGCCGTGCATGCGGGTGTGCTCACTAAGAAGTGAGATGGAGAGGCATGAGGCACAGGCGGCAGCCATTCTGAAAGGGCTTCTGCATTCACGGTCAGGAGCACAAGCCTCACTGCAAACATTGCGTTTTCAAGGGAGTATGTGTTAGGAAAAACACCCGATTTAAAACCTTTGTTTTTAGTCAGGCATAGTGGCACTGGGGAGGCTGAGGCAAGAGGATCTCTGAATTTGAGGCCAGCCTGGGCTACACAGTGAGTTCAAGGCCAGCCTGAATTACATGGTAAAACCCTGTCTCAAAAAAAAAACAAAAACAAGCAGGGGATTTAGCTCAGTGGTGTAAGCACCTGCCTTGCAAGCACAAGGTCATGAGTTTGATCCCCAGTACAAAAAAAAAAAAAGAAAGAAAGAGAGAAAAGGTTGTTTTGTTTTGTATTTATGTATTTGTTTGCAGTACTGAACATTGAGCCCAGGGGATCTATCACTGAGTTATATTCCCAACCCTTTTTATATTTTATTTTGAGACACAAGACTAAATTGCCCAGGCTGGACTCAAACTTCCCATCTTCCTGCCCTAGCCTCCTAAGTCATACTAGGCTCTGATTTAAGAGTTTTGCTTTTGATTTGGGCTTATTTGTTGAAACAGGGTCTTACTGTGTAGTTCAGGCCTAAACATAATGGCCAAAGGGTGTAGAAGAGGTGATTTGCGCATTGCATTGTGCTAAGAACCGTGATACTCCTGCCTTGGCCTCCCCAGTGCAAGGATTTTAGGCGTGCACCACCATACCCAACTTTGATTTTTAAAAGATCATCTTGTCTGCTTAGTGCAATGTATATAGAAGGTATTATTTTTTTCTTTTTCAAAGAACTTTCTCACTGGGTATGGTGGTACATGATTGTAATCCCAGCACTTGAGAGGCTGAGGCAGAAAGATCACCATGAGTTCAAGGCCAGCCTGGGCTACATAGTGAGCTCAAAACCAGTTTGGACTACATAGCAAGTCCCTGTCTCAAAAAAAAAAAAAAAAAAAAAAAAGGCTCAAACAATATGAAATGTGGCCCAAAACATATATCATAATGTCTTACTTGGGACAAATTCTTAACTTCA
>PVJX010012136.1:25087-51456 GCA_004027295.1 Dolichotis patagonum
TTTTTTTTTCTGTTTCTTTTCTTTCTGTAAGTGCTATTTGAATAACCTAAATTGTAAACCTGAGAATTAATATTTGTCCATTTGGCCTGCAGTCCTTAAAGGATAAGTTAGCACAAGAGAAGAAGCTGTCCAACATGTACCAAGAGCAGTGCATTTCCTTAGAAGAAGAACTTGCCCGAATTCGAGAGGAGGAGGGAGTACGAAGAGAGATCTTCAAGGTATAAATTCTTCACATTTCCAATGGAGGTGGAAGTGCAGACAGCTGGGGAAATGCTTCCCCACTTCATAAATGCCTTCCTATCCCCATATTTAGGATCGCTCTAACAAGATGGGGAAGCGTTTACAGATAATGACAAAACGCTATGAGGCCTTGGAGCACCGACGTAACTTGGAAGTACAAGGCTTTAAGACAGACATTAAGGTTCTTCGACAGAAACTGAAAGACTTGGAGCAAATGCTATACAAGGTAATTGCTGGTCTTAGATTGCCTCAGGGAGACAGGGGCAGAAGTGTGGAACATTGTCACAAGGGTTCCTCTAAAGAAAGACATCTAGGGATACAGGCCCTGGTTCTTTCCCTAGCACCACCCCACAAGAAAGATGGGCCATTTCCCTGGTAGTGGACTGATGGATTGCCGTCTGTGCTACTTGGCTTCACAGTACTGTGATCAGATACCTGACATAAACAGTCTAAAGCAAAGGAGATTTATTTTGACTCATAGTTTGAGAGATTTCTGTCCATGGCCAGCTGGCACCAAGGCCTACACCTATAATGGCAGAAGGCTGTGGTGAAGGAAACCTGCTCATCACAGAGCAACCACGAAGCAAAGCAAGGATGGGCTAGAGAGGAAGAAGTCAGGGACTTACTCCCTAATTCTATCACCTCCCAATAATGCCATCAAGTTATGGGTTAATCTGCTGATGAAGTTAGTGTTCCTGTGATCTGATCACTTTCCAAAAGCCCATCAGCAACCAGGCCTTCAACACAGTGAGCCTTTTGGGGAACACATCATCTCCAAACCATAGCATCGTCCTTCAGGCTCCCAGGAGATCAGTCCAGCTAGTGCACACCAGAGGGAAAAAGAACAAACCTGAAATCATGTAATGGCTGTATCAGTACTTCCACGTAAGCTACACTTAGACACTGTCATCTTTCCCAGCTTAATAAGTAAATTAAAAGTTATCTCTGTTTCGAATGGGAAAAGTAAAAAATTAATAAAGTAGCTTTTCCAAGACTTGGCTTTTTAGAATCCAAATTGCCTCAAGGTTAGAGATTCGACTGGTCATCACATATCCTAGTGTTTGTTGTAGTCTGAATAAGTTTGAGAAGAGGTGGTACTTTTATTCTGTGGCAGATTTACCAGTAATGTTTACGTTGGTCTGTTCTTTTTTTTTTTTTTTAAAGGGAGTAAAATTAAACACAACAAAGACAGAACAGAATGGGACATAAGAAAGCATAAATTTCAAAGCTAGACAACCAGAGATCTTCACTATGTGTCATATTGTCTCTTGTTTTCTTCCAAATGGTTGTCCTTATCTTTGCATATGGAGAGCTCTGTCGGTCTGTTCTTTTTACACAAGGTTCATTATTGATCTTTATCTCAAAGCTCCTTTACTATTATATGAGAAAGCAGAGTATCTTGCCTTTCTGCTTCAATTCTACATTTTCTGTAAGTTAGTCACTGAGCAAACCAAGATTAAATTTATTATGTGTACTAAGAATCCCATAAAAAGGAGCCAGCTAGCGTAGCCTGGCCTGTATGGCTGATTTCTTTTCCCTGATTTATTCCATGATCATTTCCTCTTGTTTTTTTTTAAATCTCTAGGCAACAATGAGTGCTCAGGCGAACCAGGACCTTGCCATTTTGTGTGAGGTCCGCAACAGCAATAGACGGACACATAAGATACAAGAAGAACTGAAGAACCTCAAGTCCAAAGTGTTTGGTCTGGAGAATGAACTTAGGCTCTGTTGACATGTACTTTCAGAAGAGGTTTGCTTAAACGTCAACTGCTCTTAGGAGTGTGGACCTGAAATTGATTAGAGTAGCGGTATCTGTTTTTATAAAGACAAAATGAAAAATCAGCCGCACAAAGAAAGCCTTTCTTACACGCCAAGCTTCCTTTGTAATTTTCACTGTCTTGTTAACCTTCCTGATGCATAGAGATGATAGCCTAAATTACTTTGCACTTCCCTACATTCTCTCTCCCATCTATATTGACTGGTTTGTCTTTTTTTTCTTTCTTTATTTTAAGAAGGCAGTGATTGAAACAGAGACAGTTTTTGCTATGCTTTTGGCTGAGTGTCATTTGGAAGAACACTTTTCCTACAGGATAAGCCCTCTTGGGGGTGCTTCCTCCCGACGTGAAAGTTGCTGCTGCCCATCACCCGGTAAAATGTGCTCTTTAACTCAGTAACTTTCCTCAGCCACAAGTATATGCTGAGTTACCACCAGAGGGCAGTAGAGATCCTACTGGAGCAAAGTTGTTTTGTTTGAAAAATAAGAGACGCTGCTGTGGCAAGAGGAGGTAAAGCTGAAATGATCCTTTTGTGAAAAATTTGACACTTTACCAATAACATGTTTTTTAGAGTGATGTATTTCAAATTAACTATTTTTAATAAAGTGTATAATTTCAAATATTTGAATTTTCTATGTCTTGTTAAACCCGTTCCTTCATTGTTACTGACTCATATCTCAGATTAATTCCCTCTTCCATAGTACAGTTTCCCATAACTATACATGTTTTCTGAATGAACCGTTTGAAATAATCTGGTGTTGGAGGCTGGCTTAGTTACTTTTCTCGTTGATAAGACAAAGTACTTGACACCCAAAGTTAAAGGAGGAAAAGTTTACTTAGCTCACAGTTTATAGAAGTTTCAGTTCAGGGCCGGGGATTTAGCTCAGTGGCTTAAGCGCCTGCCTGGCCAGCGCGAGGTCATGAGTTCGATCCCCAGTACCAAAAAAAAAAAAAAAAAAAAGAAGTTTCAGTTCAGAATCGGCTGGTGCCAAGGCAGGGTGGCCTGGCAGAGGGACATTACAAAGGAGAAACAGTTCATGGTGGGCAGAAGACTACAAAAGCAAGCAAGCAAGGGAGAAGACACACCTCTTTCTGTCCCTTACATTGTATCCAGGCTTCTGAGATTAGGCTGGTGCCAAACCAGTCACTATAATCATATACCCTTAATCCAAGCATCACACATTCTAGATTCAACACCTCTGAAAAAGCCCCCGCTATGACTACATGAGGCTTTGAGGGGTCATCTAGACCTAAACCATAACAGAGCATGAATAATACAAGGGTGGGTGATGACAGTGAATGGCACCGTCATGGTATGTGGGTTATATATTAATTTAAAAATCAAAACTACGTGAATGACTTAGTCTGGTTCCTTGCATATATTTGACATTCAGATACAATTAAGCATTATCTGTATGTTGGCTTCATTGCTTTCTCTGCTTGTTCACTTTTGCAGCACTAGAGATGGGACTTAGGGCTGTGCAAGTCTTCTGCCACTACCTTGTCCCAGTTGATTCTTAGCTACCTTTACTTGCTACCTGCAATCAGATTCTAATGTGTTTAATTAATTCATTCCATTCATTCCTTCATTCAAAAATTTGTCTTTTTTTAGAACTAGAAATGCTCTAGCTCTTACTTTAAAAAAACATTAAAACAGTCTATACTCTAAAGGTTGATGTGGAAGATAAACAGAAAAGAAACAGCTCAGTAATGAAGTGCCCTGCTGTGGATGCCCCGGACAAGCAGCAGTGCAGATGAATTAAAGAAGTGTATTATGGCTGAATCTGTTTATTTAAGACAAGATCTCACTATGAAATCCAGTGGTTGGCTTCAGTGAGCTTCAAGCTTGCTGTAACTTCTGCCTCAGCCCCCTGAGTGCTGGGATTACAGCTGTGCATCACTGTGCCCTTTTCTATTGTAATCCCAAATGTTGAGTTCAGCCATCTTAAATATTGTAATCCTCTTTTTAGTTTTCCTCACAATCCAAAAGTTATATTTGTAATCCCATTGAGAGGTTATTGGAATCTCAGCAAATTTAATCTGCCAGCACCAACCAATGCAACGCACGGCGGGAGTAAAGACAACAAGACATGTTCTAAATTAAGGGCAGCCAAGGGGTCCTAAATCCAGTCCTCTTGAGGACATGTGGACAAAGGCCTGATCCTAGGCCTCTCCCAGAATGTATTATCTTGTGAAGGAGGGGTGGCTCAGAGATGAGTGACAGTGAGTAACTTGAGTTGGCTGGCCAGGTGGGAGAAAGGCATCTCTATAAATTGCAGAGATAAAGATATAAGGAAGGATCAATTTACTTAATCTAAGGTAGCAACTAAACTGTTCTGGGAGGCTGTGGCTTTGGTTTTTGATCTGTAAACTCTTGTGCCCTGGGGAGTCATAGCCTCTTTACTTTGAGGCTCTTACCCACCTGACATTCCTGGAGCTATTAGCTCTGACATCCCGCTGTGCTCATATCCTTTACACGGAGAACACTGAGAGGAGACAGGACTGTCTGTTGGCTTTAGAGATTAGGTACCAGCACCTGGCTAGCCTTATTTGTAATACTTAGAGCTAATTGAAGAGAGAAGGAAATACCATAGCCAGCTCTCTACATATCAGTATAAGGACATAAGTCTCCAAATAATCAGAGGTGCCGTAACTGTTTTGCGACCCAGTCGCCTAATGGATAAGGCATCAGCCTCCGTAACTGTTTTGCATTCAAGGGGAGTCACTGGAGTTGTGTCCCTTTCTTCTTCTTCTTTTTTTTTTTTTTTTGGTGGTACCGGGAATTGAATTCATGACCTTGCGCTTGCCAGGCAGATGCTTATGCCACTGAGCTAAATCCCTGGCCCTGGAGTTGTCTCCCACATCTCTCCCTTTCTTGTTTTGTAGCTCCAGCAGGGCTAGTCGTGGTTGTATGGCTTCTAGTTGTCTTTGGGTAGTGGATCCTCTATGACAGGCTTTAATGAGGAAAATTATAAAGAATAGAATGAGCACACCAATTCCGATATAAAACCAAAAGTGAACCATCTAAAGGGACTTGATTGTTCTACGGCATCAAAAAACTTATCCCAATCCTTAATTTGGGTATCAAAGGTAGCAGTTGTTGTGACATGGACAGCACGAGTCTCTGAAGAGTGTATATCCATAGTAATATTGTGATGAATCGCTCCTTGTGTATGCCTTTTGATCATTTCCCAAGGATGTAGGCTTTTGTTATATGGCAATGAGGTGATACAAAAACATGTCATATTATAGTGACTTTTTAAGCCTTGTTGTAACTGTAAGCTTTTAATCTGACCTCCCATCCATAGGACTGAAGTCTCTAGAATGCTCACTTGGGTTTGTAACTTTATATCAACCTCTCTCTGAATTTTCCAGCTCTCAGCAGCAGTTCTTGCCCAATTATCTACAAAGTGAGCAGTTGGTATTGAATGTGCTAATGCTGCGGAGCCAATAGCTGCACTGGCTGTCAAAAGAACTAGGGAAGTAATAATCAACCCAATAAGCCTCTTGGTTTGATTGTTAAATCTTTTGATCAAGGTCTCCACCAAGAGGCCAGTAGGTGAGTGATACCGAGGCTCCATTAGATTGACTAGAAACCAAACTCTAGGCATCCTGCCCATGATTATTACTGTAGAGTCCTTAGAAAGAAACTCAGGTATGATACAGTGGGTTAGATAACAATTAGTACGTGAGAACATATTTTGTTGCCACTGTGTCTTTCCTATCAACAGTACATAGGGATCATAAACACATATGTTTATTTTTATATATCTATTACTCTGTAACACTAATTTGAGCTTTCCTCCATTGCTGACTGCAGATGCCCAGTCTGCAGCTGCCCTGCATGAAAAGGCAGGCCTAGCTTCCATAAAGTGTGCGGTATGGGTCCAGCCCTGTCATTGATAATAGCTCCAGGAACAGGAGAATTGAGGCCTCTACCTGACCGTGTGATATTAGACAAGGCTTCTGAGGTCATTGTATTATCAGGAGAGCCTGAAAAGGAAATCTCATGCCAGTCTCGACCTTCTCCCATAAGTAAACCTCTGGGACACCAGTCTAGAAAGGAATAATTGAATTTGTGTATAATTCACCCATGGTATGGATCTCTGCAAGATTGCCAAGGGCCCAAATCACCTTCCTTGAAATGAGAGGGACAAGCTACTGGAATACAGATAGGAATGTTAGGTTTGAATTCTCTAACAAGGTTACCATCTGAGGGAATAGAAGTCAAGGTCAGTAAGACAAAGCGTTTTTTTGACAGTCGTACCTTCCAAACGTGATTTACAGCAGACATACATGGGTTAGAGTCTTGCTGTAGTTGAGTTACACATAAGGGAGGACATACAAAATGAGAGGTAATATTTACTTTAGCTTGTTCTTATAGATGCACAAAAATACGAGGGCCTGGCAGAACAGTACACGTGGGATTTTTGCTTTCTACAGAAGGGAAGATTTCTGGTGGTTAGTCCACCCAAGTTAAGGGTCTGAGCAGAGGTGGATTAGGTATGTAAGCCCAGTACTCCTCCCCCGAACCATAGGAAAACATATTGTAGCTGCTAGGAGAGCCAGCATTGCAAGAAAAAGATTTTTAGGAGATTGAACCAAACCCTGGCTGTTTACTAAATGGCAGGCCTCACTGACTGTTGTAGGCCCTCCCAGGATAATGGGTGATGCGTTGTTATGGTGTATGCTTGAAGTCTTGGGTTGAATCTTAAAAAGTGAGTTTAGAACCGGGTAGGCTGAGCATGCCAGGTAGAAGGACAGCGTGGATGGAGGCATGGAAAAGTAGAATGGAGACATGCAAGCATAGGAGGACATTACAGGACATTAGAAATGGTATGAAATGTCACATAACACAGCAAGGCAGATTTTCAGTATTTCAGGAGTGGGGCACTGTAGTACATGCTTGTCATGTCAGCACTCTGGAAAGTGCAGGCAGATAGATGAGTATGAGCCCGGCCTGGGCAATTTAATAAGGGCTGGAATATACCTCAGTGCAGACGCTTCGGGTTCAATCCTCAGCTGTACCAGAAAAAAAACTTTTTTGTGGGACTTGTGAATCAGAAACAATTGGGTTTACTTTTTGGAAAAATAGCCTTATATAATGGCACACACCCGTAACCACAGTTATTCAGTAGACTGACACAGGAGAGTATCAGGTTTGAGGCCAACCTGGGCAACACAGTGAGAGACCTGATTCCAAGGGAAAAAAAAATCACTCAGAATAACATCAATTCATGTATTAAAAAATTTGAAAGGCAAATCACTTTCTTAAAAACGACAGGTAAAGCTGCATGTGGCAGCACGCACCTGTGTTTCCTGAGGTAAGAGGATTCCAAGTTCAAGCACAACCTGGACAACTTGACAATTTAGTGAGACCCTGTCTCAAAATTAAAAAAAAAAAAAAGGCTGGGAATGCAGCTAGTATCAAGACACTGGGTTGAATCCCCATATTATTAAAAAAGCACATGCACAGAAGGGCAGTAGGGTGGAGAAGCAGCATTAGAAGCACCATGCAATAACAAATACGTAAAATCTTTATACCAAAGCCCAGAATAATTTATAATCACTTAACACTCGAATTTATTGCAGTATTTGCAGGAATAAAGTATAGTTCAAAAGCTCTTTCAAAAATCCATCAGTATCATCTGTTTTGCCTTCTAGATTTTTGTCTCTTACCAGATTATTAGTAACTACTTTCAGAATCTGTACTCTTCATAAATTGAATTCAGAAAAAATGAATAAATTCCTAGATACATATGAATTGCCAAAACTGAACCAACAAGATATTAAAACCCTGAACAATCCAATTAACAAGCAATGAAATTGAGGAAGTAATAAAAATAAACATAAACTGCCAAGTAAGAAAAGCACAGGTCCCAATGGATTCATTGCTGAATTCTACAAGAACTTGAGGGATGATCTAATCCCAATATGCATCAAACTGTAATGAAATGGAAAAGAAAGGAGTACTCCTAATGTCCTTCCTGGAGGCTAGCATTACCCTGATTCCAAAACAAGAAAAGGACCCAATGTAAAAAAAGAACTACAGACCAATCTCAAGTCATACAATTCCTCCATAATGCAAAACAGTGCAACAAATAAAAAAGATCATACATCATGGCCAAGTAGGATTCACGCCAGGGATGCAGAGATGGTTTGACATTAGCAAATCAATAGGCATAATACATCACATAAGGGAGCAAGGGCAAAACTCACATGATCATCTCAACTGATGTGGAAAGAGCCTTTGACGAAATTCATCATCCATTTGTGATTTTAAAAAATCCTTAAGAAATAAGCATGAAAAGACCTTATCTCAACTGATAAAAGTCATTTATGAAGCACAAAAATATCAAAACCAAAATGACAACAAAAGAAAAATCAGCCAAAATCATATTAAATGAAGAGAAGTTGCGTGTTTTTCCTTTACGTCAGGAACAAGACAAGGATGTTCCACTAATCACCACTCTTGTTCATTATAATTCGCAAAGCATTAGAGCAATCAGGTAATAAAATAAAAGGGAGATATATATATATATACATACATATATATAACCAAATTAGCATTTTATATATATATGAAATCAAATTATCATTATTTGCCCATATGATCCCTACCTAGAAGACCCAAACAATTCCTCCAAAAGACTCTTAGAATTCATAACCAAATTCAGGTTAGGTGTGTTAATGTATGCCTGTAAGCCCAGCACTGAGGCCGAGGCTGCTGTGAATTTGAGGCCAACCTGGGCCACATAGTGAGTTCAAGACCAGCCTGAATTATACAGCAAGGCCCTGTCTCAAGCCATTCAGAAACATAACAGGATACAAAGACAAAAGCAATAGCATTCCTGTACACCAACAATAAACGCACAAGAAAGAAATTAAAGAAATAATACTATTCACAATAACCTCAGGAAAATTTAAAAGCTTAAGAATTAACCTAACCAAGGAAGTGAAAGACCTCTACAACAAAAACAGTAAGAAGTGCTGGTGAAACTACAGGGTAAAAAAGACTATTCTACATTGTTGATGGGAATGTGAATTAGTACAACATTATGGGAATCAAAAAAATTAAAACTGGAAATTCCATTCAACCCACCTATTCCTTTTCCATGTATCTTCCCTAAAGAGTTAATTAAGGACATCACATTACAGTGATACCTGCATACTCATGTTTGTAGCAGCACAATTCATAATAGCTAAATCTTGGAATTAGCCTGTATGTCTATTAGTAGATAAATGGACTTAGAAAATG
This sequence comes from Dolichotis patagonum, assembly GCA_004027295.1. Lineage (NCBI taxonomy): Eukaryota > Metazoa > Chordata > Mammalia > Rodentia > Caviidae > Dolichotis > Dolichotis patagonum. Next base: position 34,361 of record PVJX010012136.1, read on the forward strand.
TAGCATTTATACACAGTGGAGTATTATTCTGCCATTAAAGAAGGATAAGCTTGGGCCAGGGATATAGCTCAGTGGCACAGTGTCTACCTGGCAAGCGCAAGGTCATGAATTCAATTCATGGGTTTGTGTGTGTGTGTGTGTGTGTGTGTGTGTGTGTGTAAGCTAGAGTCCCTTGTAGGGAAATGGATGTAGCTTGAGGTCATAAGGTTAAGTGAAATAAATCCAATACACAAGCTTAAATGGTACTTGTTTCTCTTATATGAACTCAAAATACAAATAAATAGCAAAATAAAAAACAACTATTGGAAATAGGGAGATAGATCTTATGCAAATGAGAAGGGAACCAAGAGATGGAGAGGGGAAGAAGGAGGGAAGGTATTTTTTAAAAAAAGAAGAAGATGTGTGTTATGCATATGTACCAACTCCCCACAAGGAAGGTGATCATTATGTATTATAAACATGTACCAATAAAAATAAATTTTCTCTTTTAGTTTATGAACCTCAATAACTTAGTGTGCTTGCTTTGACAGTGCATATACTAAAAAATGAATAACTTAGTAAATGTTACCTTTTTATCCAAGAAATACAGGTATGAAGTGATAGACCTGGGAGACATTTAAGAGCACAGCGGGCCTTATACATTTGTGGTGGATGAGTTGTGAGGCTTAGAGAATAACTAACAACACTGGGCCGGGGATTTAGTTCAGTGGCTTAAGCGCCTGCCTGGCAAGTGCAAGGTCATGAGTTCGATCCCCAGTACCAAAAAAAAAAACTAACAACACTTCTCTAACAGGGCTTGTGCATACTAGGTAAGCATGCTACTAACCTAGGAACATCCTTATTCTCCCCCTTTTTTAACTTCAAAGATTTTGTTTGGGGAACTAGGTGTATAGTGACACCATTAACTGCAATTCAGTGTATGTAAGAATCAATAAATTGGGGAGTAGGGCTATGGAAGTTAGGATTAAAGGTAGAGATATAGAAGATAGTTGAAATCACAGCTCCAGGGGCTGGGGACTTAGTTCAGTGGCATAAGCACCTGCCTGGCAAGCATGAGGTCATGAGTTGGATCCCCAGTACTAAAAAAAGAAAAAAACCCAAAAAACAAAAAAGAAATCATAGATCCAAAACACAGGTGTGGATAAAATCGGAGATAGAGATCATACAAAATAATAAGAGGACCAATGAGAAGAAACCCTAATGGTTGGAAAAGGGAGTAAGCCAGTAATAAAGGAATGGTTTGGACAACAACCAAAGAGTGTTCAGGAAGCCTAGGGTAATAAGAACTTCAAAAAGTAAAGATATTGGGGTTGAGTATAGCTCAGTGGAAGAGTACTTGTCTAAGGCTCTAGGTTCAAAGAGATGAGAGGTATTGAGGGGGGAGTTGGAGGATGTGGTAAGAAAGTAGCTTTAGAGTTAGAAAAGTAAAGTTGTTGGATAGTTTTGATTTTTGTCCATGATTCTTGGCTTATAACTGTCTCCCCAAGGCAGGTTATAAAAAATCCAGTTTCTCCTGCCTTTCTGTCTTGGACCTGGCCTTAAAGAAATTCTGTTGTCTACTCTTGCCTGACAGTCGTTACAGAGGGGCCCTGCACAGAGAGAACAAGAAGAATTTGAATAGACAGGCTTTGCTGGGTTCCCCACTCAGTCCATGAGCAATAGCAGTCATACTTATGCAACGAAGTTTCCAAAAAAATATATTACCAAAATGCCAAGGCTCCAGGAGCTTGCAGGTGGCTGAGAACGCACAGGGGAGAGGGTGGCACACCTCAGCTCCAGGGGGGGACAGAGGGTCCTGTAACGGGCCTGTGCACAGGAACTTCATAACTTACCCTGAGTATTCCTTCATCTGGCTGCTTTATAATAAACAAATAAAAGGGGCTGGGGATATAGCTTAGCAGTGCGGTGTTTGCCTGGCAAGCGTAAACTTATGAGTTAGATTCCTGGTAAAAATAAATAAATAAATAAAAATAAATAGATAATCCAGTAAATATAAACATAATGTTTCCCTGAGTTCTTTTATTTACTTTTTGTAATTATGCCAAAAGTTTATATGAAAAGTGAAGGTTAAAGGGGCAAGGGAAAAACTGGCTTTGAAGAGCCAACTTGGGGGCTGGGCATGGTAGGGCATACCTATAATCCCAGCACTAGATACTGAAGCAGGAGGATCCCTGGGAGTTTGAGGCCAGCCTGGGCTACAAAGTGAGTTCAAGGTCAGCCTGAACTACATAGTGAAACCCTGTCTCAAAACAAAAAACAAAAACAAAAAGCAATCTTGGGCCAAACAAGGGCAAAAGGGTGCAAAAATAAAAGTACACCCTGGTCTAGAAGATACAAAGTGGGATACTGTCTTGGTTACTTTTCTCTTGTTGCTGGGACAAAATACCCAGCACCCCAAATGAAGGAAGGAAAGGTTTATTTAGCTTACAGTTTGTGGAGATTCCAGTCTATAGTCAGCTGGCTCCAAGGCACGGTGGCATGGCACTGGGGCAGCGCTTCAAGGCAGCAGCCAGCAAAAGCAACTAGAGAAAAAGATGTGTCTAGGGGGAGAGCAAGCCTCTTTCCTCCTGTATTGTATACAGGCCAGTCACCCTCCAGGGCCAGTGTAGCACTCATGAAATCTCTTAACTGTTGAAAAGTTTACAAAGTAAGAACCCTGGCTCCCTGCTGAGTCTTTTAGTTAAACTTATAAACATCTCAAGTGGACACAATGTATCAACCATAACAGAGGCCATGAAGAATCCGATAGCTGTGTTTCCCTGTTCTTAAGCTACTCTAGCAAGCTAGTCAAACCCAAAAAACAAACTGTGAAGACTCCAACTTGTAACTGGTTGACCAGAATTTCCAGAAGCCCAGACTTGTAACTGGGTCTGAAGTGGGGGCTGTCTTGGGGACTAAGCCCTCAACTTGTATCTGCTGCAGAATTAAGTGCTTATTGGTTGGTGAGGAGAAAGCCTCATACCTTTCGAGGTCATGAAATCTGTGTTGATTGTGGAGTGAAAGTAGAGGTAATTTTTCCCCCTAATACACATTTGGGGTCAGAAGTGAGATTTGCTGTAACTTTCCAGGTTCACAGAAGCATGAAATATGGGGGGGAAATGGAAAGATGGGGTATGAGAAACCTTTATCCGTGTAAGACTGACGATAAATCTACCAGTGGAATTTAGAGATGACAGTAGACCTAGCTCCCATTAGGTATGAAAGGAAATGCTACATAGTAAGCAGCATGCTAGACTCCAATCTCTTGTCTATTGCTATGTGTAATTGCTAAAGAAAAGAGAGCGCTGTGTCAGGCCTTGAGCAAGCTGGACCAAGCTCAGATGTCAGTCTGTCTGAGCTCAGACCACCAGCCCCAAAGCTGCTCACGAAGAGGAGAATTATGGGAGAGCCACGAAAAGCTCCTCTGACAGACCTTTGGTCTTCAGGGAGGTGGTCAGTGTGGGAAGGGCAAAACCGATGTAACTACTAAAAGCAACCGGTGTAGTGTGAAGGAATTGTTCCATTTTTATGGTTCAATAACGTCAGCTCCCCAAAGAGCCTTTACTGTGATTGTAGAGTAACTTACTTAGGGGCAGTAATCACGTGCGGGTTGTTGAGAACCCACAGCTCAGCATTAAACAGTCCCAGGTGGCTATGAATCATGAAGATCCAGACACATAGCAGGTTACTCCTGGCGGAATAGCCAGTCTGGACTGGAGAAAAGTCAGTGTGAAGTGTGCTTAAACTGGAGAGAGGGGATGCTGCCTAACTTTCCCTGTAAGTTCCAATGGGAGCACCCCAGATGATGCAGCTGAAATGTCCCATATGCAAGCCACAGGGGACTGGCTTTGTGACGACCTGGACATCCACCCACTGAAAATGCCTGTCCCCCAAGTTGTGGTCCGTGTTGTGATTAAAGGAGCCCTTTCTACACCGGCACCACCTGTGACTGATGCTGCACAAGCCAACATTTTATTTCAAGAAGCCTTTTTGGATTTTCTGTCTTGACTGCCCAGTATGGGTCACACTGACATCAGGGACATTAAAATGATAAAAAAAAATAAAGGGAGGGAAGGAGGAACTCATCTCAGGTACAGTAGAAGTCTTGGGATGATTACCGAAAGATGAGACTAATGTGATGGTTTTAGTACAGATGTTGCTGCAGCTGTACCAAAGTTTGGCTAGGACAGTGGTTTCCCTCATTGTCTTCCAATCTGTTTGTTTCTCTGTGTAACCCAGGCCAGCCTCCTTCCTCAGTGCTGGGATGACAGGCACACACCACCGCACCCTGCTTCCCCCCTATTCTTAATAGGCTTTAAGAAAATCTACTCCATTTATCTCAGTTTGCAGGAATTTAAGAAGCCAGAAGGTAAAACTGGTGATAAGAAACCCCAGTTAAAGGTGCCAGGGGGTGGTGGCGAGACTGGTTAATGGAGGTGAAGGCCAGTGTCTCCTGGCCCTGCTCCCAGCCCCGAACAAGAGGCAGTGTGACAGGTACAGGAAAAGGGGCCAGGTCAGGGAGGGGAAACCAAGGCGTGGTGATTCAGGAGGCTGCTGGTGCAGTCCTACTGGGGGCTGAGCTCAGGATGGAGAGAGAGGGGCAGCAGATAGGACAGAGATGACTGGACGAACACTGGGATTTTAGGGCCAGGGGTTTAGCTCAGCAGCCGCAAGCGCCTGCCTGGCAAGTGCAAGGTCATGAGTTCGATCCCCAGTACCAAAAATAAGAAAAGAAAAGAAAATTGGGATTTTTTAGAACAAACTTTGTGTAAGGTGGTAACACCTCTTTTCCATATACATTGTTTGTTTGTTTTTGTGGTAGTAAGAATTGAACCCATCAGCTCTTCACTGAGGTACGCTCAACCTTTTTTTTTTTTTTTTTTGAGGCAGGTTCTCACTAGGTCACTAAGTTATCCTGGCTGCGCTTGAACTTGCAATCCTCTTGCCTCAGCATTCATTAGCCCTGGCATTGCAGTCATGCACACTCACACTTGGCTCCCTGAAGTTTGATGAGGATGGACATGTCTGGCCAGAAAACACTTCCCCTACTGAGTACTGTAACACGAAATACATGTAAACCTGCTCTTCAAGCAATAGTGCTTGGACATGCCAAATGGAAACCAATAGATTGTCCAAGCCCACATACTATAAAACACAAGTTGGGCAAGGTAGCACAAAGCTGTAGTCCCAGTTACCCAAGAGGCTGAGGCAGGAGGATCACTTGAGCCCCAGGAGTTCTGAAGCAGCCTAGGCAGGATAGAGAGATCCTATCTCAATTTTAAAACAAGAAAAGAAAAGAAAAAGAAACTGGAGTGCTGGCAGGGAGAGATTCTCTACTGGATAGCTCTGTGAGGACACTAGAATAAATGTATGGTAAAACTGTGAGTGCCTGGGACTTTGGCCAAGATAATTTCCACTTGAGGGGCATTTACCACCTTGTTATGACACAATAATTAAAGCTACCCTGATCACTATTGAGAACATATAAAGAACTCAAAAAAAAAAATCAGACCCCTCTCCAAATTTAAAGACCCAGTCCAAAAATGGGCATTTGAGATGAATACATATTTTTCAGATGAAGAAGTACAAACCACAAATACATATTTGAAAAAATGTTCAACATCACTGGTCATCTGTGAGATGCAAATTAAAACAACGCTGAGATTCCATCTCACCCCAGAAAAAAAATGGCTAGCATCAAGAAATCAACCAATAACAAATGCTGGCAGAGCTGTGGGGAAAAAGGAACCCTTTTCCACTGTTGGTGGGAGTGTAGCCTAGTGCCACCACTGTGGAAATTTGGGTAGAGATTCCTCAAAAAACTAGGACTAGAGGTCTCATTGGACCTAGGTATTACCCTTTGGGGTATCTTTCTGAAAGAATTAAAAGCATCATACAGCAGTGATACATGCACACCCGTGTTTATAGCGGCACAGTCTATAATAGCTAAATCTTGGAAAACAGCCCAAGTGCCCTTAAACTGGTGAATGGATAAAGAACATGATATTATATATATATATATATATATATATATATACACACACACACACACACACACAAAATGCAGTAATACACTGCCGTAAAGAAGGATAAGCTTGAGACATTCCTAGGTAAATGAATGTACCTTAAGGCCATACTCTTAAGCAAAATACACATGTAAATACCAAATTGTTTCTCTGGTATGAGAAACCTAAAGTGTAAATAAGGACCAACATGTATATTAGGTATTGTGAAATAAGAAGAAAATGTTCAAATGAAGAGAGGGACAGTGGAGTGGGGAGGGGGAAAAGAAACAAGGAAAAAGTTTTTAAACGTAGAAAAAGAAGGAAAAAATGAAAGCAAAACTTTTTTTTTTGGTAGTCCTTTTGAGACAGGGTCTCACTATGCAGTTCAGGCTGGACTTGAGCTCACTTTGTAGCCCAGGCTGGTCTTGAACTCTCAATGATCCTCCTGCCTCAGCCTCCAAAGTGCTGGGATGGAGTGCTGGGATTATAGGTGAGCACCACCTATATGCACAGATGGAAATTCTCTATGATGAATATGATCATTATACATATCTAAAATGTACCAATAAAATCTGACTGAAGAAAAAGATAATTAAACCTGACCTATGACCAAAAGTCACGAAATACCCAGGATATCTTGGGTAAAATGTCAGAGAAGTCCACTAGTGGGGCTGGCAGTGTAAGGCGGAGCTGGCATGTTGGGGGCTGATGGTTAATGGAGGATCAGATTATCTGGGAAATGCAAGGAAGAGACGCTTGGCAGCAGGAGCCTCTTTCCCAAAACGGACGCTGGAATTGGGTGAGGAGCCCCCTGACGGTTCCAAGAAGAAAAGACCATGTGCTCTTTTAAAGGTTGCTACCTAGCCGGGTGTGGTGGTCCCTGTACATGTAATGTCTACTACTCCAGAGTCCAGCCTGGGCAGTGAGACCCTATCAAAAAAAAGTAAGTAAATAAAAAGAAAAGACAAGAAGAGCTGGGGATCTAGCTCAGTGTGAAGGCCCTGGGTTTAATCCCTAGTAACAGCTGAAGAAGGAAAGAAATGCATGAAGAGAGAAAAATGAAAAGAAGGAAGAAAGAAGGAAAGAAAGAAAGAGAGAAAGGAAGGGAGCTCCAGCTGAGCACGGTGGCACATACCTGTAATCTCAGTTTCGTGGAAGACTGAGACAGGAGGGTCGAAAGTTTGAGGTCAGCCTAGGTAATATAGTGAGTCTTTGTTTCAAGCTGAAAAATGAAAACAGCTGGGATATAGGTAGAGTGCCCTGTTTCAATCAAAGCTCAGATCAGGGGATAACATTGCCTCTTAGCTCAGTTATGCCAGAAATATGGAAGGGTGAAGCCCCAAGTTTGCAGAGAACCACCCCTGCTTTTGTGACTTGTTTCTGGCCACTTAAGTCCATATGTACAATTTCCTTTGGTCACAGCCACCCAAATCAGAGGAGGCCATTTGTTTTGGTAAAATGGAAAAAGGATTTATCCAAAGCTATTTCTGAGGAGATGGAGGGCCCTCATCACCCAAATCGCCATCTCCCTGTGTTCAGGAGTCTTAGGTCTTTTGGAGCAAGAAACGGTGCAGAGGGAAATACAAGGAGATAACAGACATCCCTCATTGCATCTCTTCCTGGAACCCAACCTCTTTCTCCCTTATCTGTGAAAGCATCTACATGCCCTATCCACTCATGGTGGGGGTAGGGGTTTATATCCTAGGTCTAAGGGAGTTTGGAGAAGCCACTTGTCTCTAAAGAAAAAAAGGTCCATTTTACCATGCTGGTTATAGTCTCGTCCTGTCCTGGGGGACACATTCATTCTGCTTTTTTTTCCCGCTTGAATGCATGCTAAGCAAGTGTTCTACCACTGAGGTGTATCCCCAGTTTGTTAAAAATCTTGAGGCAGGGGCAGAATCCTTGCAGCGTTCCAAGTCTCTGGATGGCTGTGGGAGTGAGGCTCCGTTTCCTGTGTGGCTGCCTCTGGCCAAATGGGCCCCTCAGCTGAGCACTGCGTCTAGCCCAGGGCCAGCAGCTCAGCCTCCAGCGGCAGCCCCGACATCCCCAGCAGGCTTGTCTGCTGCCGCTCCCCAGCAGCATTCTGGTCTGACGGCCCAGATGGTGACCATGGCAGTGGGAGAGGCCATGGGCTCTGCCACCAGCACACACAGGAGCTTCATCGGGGAGGTAATACCAGGTCCCCAAAGCCTGACATCACTTACCAGGCGCCTCAGGGAACCCATCTAGTGAATCAGCCATTGGGTGGCCCTCGCTCTCATAGAATAAAACGGTTTTTGGAGCATGCTCAGAACCAGGACAACGTGACACTCTATGAAGGTTTTTGGTTTTTGTTTTGAGTCAAGGTCTCACTACAGCCCAGTCTGGGCTTGAACTCACTATGTAGCCCAGACCAACCTTGGACTCACAGCAGTCCTCCTGACTCAGCCTCCTGGATGCTGAGATTATAGACGTGTGCCACTATGCCTGGCATCTGTGAAGGTTTCAGTAAAGCATTAGAACAGTCCAAAATCGCAAGTGGATTAGTCTAATCAAGAAGTTCAAATTGAAGAACTGAGAGATCAACTCCGATCAATGTACGTTAGCATGAAAATGTGATTGATAATGAAAGTATGAAGTATAAAGCCATGTTAAGGCTCTCAGCTTCAATGCTTCAGAATGGTCACAGACGAGGGTATTCTGACCTTAAAGAAGTTCACTGAGATGGCATAGAACTTGAGATAGATGTTTGTGTGACTTCCTTAAACCAGCTGTTAGATGTTACTACTTTTTTTAGATGTTATTTTGAGCTAATTATAGTGATTTTCTTTAAAAAAAAAATCTTGAGAAGGGGTCTACATGGCCCGGGCTAGTAGTATTAAACCTGTGATTCTCCTGCCTCAGCCTCTTGCCTCAGCCCCTAGAGTAGCTGAGGTTACAGGCATGAACCACTATGGCCAGCATGGATAATTATTAACAGCTGAATGGGATTCCAGCAATCCTGTTCCTCTTCCTCTTTCTCCTCTTTCTCCTGCTCCTCCTTCTATGGTACTGGGTACTGAGTCAAGGGCCCAGCCTTTTTTTGATTCTTATTTTGAGACAGGGTCCTGCTAGATCCAGTTGCCCAGCCTGTGCTTACATTTGCGATCCTCCTGCTTCAGTGTCCCAGAGTTCTGGGATGATGAACAAGTGCCATCAAACCCAGCTTTTCCGTGTTGTGTGTGTGTTGGGGATAGAACCCAGGTCCTTGTACTTGCTAGGGAAGTGCTTTACCACTGAGCTCTATTCCCAGCCACTAGTATTATAGGCAGATAAGTCAGACAGAAATTAATATATAGACAGAGAAGGACTGGCCTCTCAAGGAAGTTAACAGAAAAACAGACGGCAGAATGATGGCTGGAGGTGCCTCTGAAGATCAGGCCTCAAGATAAAAATGCAGTGGCCAGGCCTATGATGCCTCCCTAATTTGGGAGTACATTGTAATTAGCACCACTTGGTCCAATAAGTCCAGATCGGCATCATCTGTTCAGGTGAGTGACAAAAGCATCTCCACCCATCCCTTCCCAAAAATGTATTTGTTCTTTCCATGCACCCTGGCTGTGTGACTGACTTATTTCCTGTTGGGTCAATATTAGCTAAGCAACTGTACTTACAATTTTATAGGTTGATTGTAGTTTGACCCATGTCATACCCACATTGTGACTTTGCTGTGTAAGCTACCCTGACAAAGGGCCTTGGTGGTCACCCCATTTGGGACCCCTTTTGGAAACCCAGAGGCCATTCTTCTCTCCTTATTTCCGATAAACCTCTCCTGACTTCTCCCTTTGGTTCATGACTTCATTCCTTGATACTGTAGGACACAAACTCGGCATGTTTGACATCTAATAGGTTGGCAGTTGTATTTCTCCTATATCATTGGGAGCAAGTCCTGATGAAGGATTTACTGAGTTGTACTGACTGCCAGTGGGATTGCAGCAAGTCATAGCTGGCTTCATTTGCCTTCCTGACTTCCTGAGTAGGCAAGGACAGAGCCGAAATGAGTCTAGATTGGGCAGACCAGCTGGAAAAGAAATAGGTGGAGCTGGAGAAAGGATTTGGTTGTCAAGTAAAGAAAAACATTTTTGTTTGTGTGTTGGTGGTTTTCTTCCAAATTCATTTTATTGCAAGGAGAAAAAGGGAAAAGCAAGAAGAAAAAAAAAACTAAAACTAAATTTCAAAACATCAATCAGGGGCAACAATGGTACATACATCATGCATTGTCATCCCCAAATCATTCACCCAGAATACAAGACATCTGTGTTCAATTGTCTGAACAATACCAGCACAAATCTTCCTCTTCAGTGAACTCAGAGAAATTGGTAATGTAACTATCTTAACTATATTTTATATACACATATATACATACACATATACATATGTTGTTTCTTTCAGCTTCTCACACTAGTGAGACAATATAATGTTTACACATGTGTGTCTTATTTATTTCACTTCTGAGGATGGTCTCAAGATGCATCCGTTTACCTATAAAATTCTCCAATTTATCTTTCTTTATGACTGAGTAGTACTCCATTGTATAAAACTGACATCTTGGGCCAAGGATTTAGCTCAGCAGCATAGGCACCTGCCTTGCAAGCGTGTGGTCATGAGTTTGATCACCAGTACCAAAAAAAAGACATCTTTTTTATTCATTCCTCAGTCAGTGCGCATTTAGGTTGTTTCCAAGATCTGGCTATTTCAGGCTGTGCTCCTATGCACATGGGTGCACATACATCGCTGTGGTGTGATGTTTTTAATTCTTTTAGGAAGATACCCAGAAGGGGAATAGCTGCAACCAATCAGACCTCTAGTCCTAGTTTTTTGAGGAATCTCCACACTGATTTCCACAGTGGTTGCACCAGTCTGTAAGAAAATGGTTTTAAAAGTTTTTTCTGCTGGCAGCTTCGTTTCAAACTCTCCCTGTGCAGTGCAAGGCTGAACACACCTCAGCCTCTAAAGCCTTTGCTTCCTTGCTTCGGTCGAAGGTGATGTCTCTATGTGCCCTGTCATTGCGCATAGCTGTCCTTCACTTTGGAGATGAGCCGGGCTTTTAGAATCCCAGAGGAGGGGAGGGTTCTTCCGCTGGATTCAGATGGAAATTGTGAATCTGCAAATGCAGCTATGCTGGCCTTGGTGATGTCACCAGAGGATGCTAGATGTCAGCGGCTGACTCAGCCAGCTGCTGGTCACTGCTGCTGGTCACTCTACCGAGTGCTGCTCTCCACTGGCTACGGGTCTCTGGAGCGCTCTGGTGCTGACCGCTGAGTGTCTGAGACTACTGTTCTATTCACATTGTTGCACTCAGGATAAAGACCCCAAGTGGACTGATAGGACTTTAGAAACCAAGCAAGCTTACAGGAACTTTAAGTTTAAAGAAGTCTTTATTTGAACAGGCCCTGTGCTGCAGCACAAGGGAATCAGCACACGGGAGGGAACCCCTAGACTAAACAGGAGACTGCGTATGCATCAGGTGCAAGCCTGTGTCACCGAGGGGCAGGGCCAAAAGTCTGCTGTGAATGTTGGATATGCAAATAAGGGGTCCAGAGCCCCACCTTCCTGAACTTAGCCACTCCAGGATACATGACCCCACCCCCACCCCCTGCCGCCACACACACACACACACACACACACACACACCATTCTTCAAAAACACAAGGTCTGAAGTGACTGGGGGGAGAGACCCTGTGCCTGTCTGGCTTCACTCGTGCTGGAGTGGAGAGTGGTGGTTTGATAGCAAGGGAGGACACGGAAACAAGTTGTCCCAGTGCACTGAGAAGGTGAGGGGGAGTAAAGAGAGGGGAGGGGAAGGGGCAGACAGCTGCTGGCCAAGTTATATCTCTCTAACCAGCATAGGAAAAGTGAAAATGGTACTTTTCACCTGTCTCATTAAGCCACAAAGTTGCTCAAGCTGTGCTTGAATTTGTGATCCTCCTGCCTCAGCCTCCCATAATTCTCAAGTAAATTCACATCTTTTAAAAAATTTTTTTAAATTTTATTTTAAAAGGGAGTAAAATAGAACAGAACAGAATGGGACATAAGAAAGCATAAATTTCAAAGCTAGACAACCAGAGATCTTCACTATCTGTCATATTGTCTCTTGTTTTCTTCCAAATGGTTGTACATATCTTTGCATATGGGGAGCTCACACTAAATAACATAGCCAATCTTTTCACAAGATGTGTAGTTCACTGGCTCCCACTTGCTAAACAGGGGGGAGGGGGGACACGGGATGGGGGACAGGACGACATGAGATGTCTGATTCTCAGCCCACACTCAGGCAGGATCACAGCCGCCCCCCCAGAGAGAGGAGGAGTTCCTTGTTCCCCTGGCACCCCGAGTCAACCGCACAGTGCAGGTCCCGATGCACCAGGGTCTCTCTCCTTCGGGCCACCGAAAGTCTGCCACACTCACAGCCGTCTCCCAGAGAGGGAAGGAGCTCCTTGTTCTCCTGGCACCCCAAGTCAACTGCATGGTGCAGGTCCCAAGGCACCAGGGTCTCTCCCCTGCAGGCCCCTGAAAGTCCGCCATACTCACCTGCTATTTCTTTCTGATGAATTGACAATTCCTTTTCCAAAGTTCTGAAATGGCCAACAGACCACAGAAAGAATTCTCTTTAGGCTCCTGTTTGAAACCAGCAGCTATAGCAATCTGCTGGCCTTGCTTCAGGGCCACTAATATTCACATCTTAAGTGATATGTATATGTAGAATAAACCTGAGAGACTCAGTTCCCTGCCTTAGCAGCCTTCCATCCCCTTGACCTTCAAGTGGAGATATTATTATTTTTGTTTTTGAACTTATTGGCATCTCTTTTGCCTGTTGAGCTGCCTGGCCTCTTTTTTCCACTTTATTTTTTTAAACTAAAATTGTATCATGCTACATGTGGTGGTAATGCTTGTGAGAATAAGGCAGGAGAATCACTGCAAGTTTGAGGCCAGCATGGGCTACATAGTGAGACTTTGTCTCAAAAATAAAAAATAAATTTAAAAATTGTATTGTTGGGCTTAGGGTGTAGCTCAGTGGTGGGATTCTTGCTTGCTGGGTCCTGGGTTCAATCTCCAGTACTGCCAAAAAGAAAAAAAATTGTATTGACATATGAATAGACCCACCAATGGGCAAAGAATATGAACCTGAATAAACCCGATTAATAATAGATATTAGGTTATTATAATAGAAGCATTTCAAATTGGTAGTCAAATAATGTTTTTGTTTTGCTTTGGACAAATAGTTACTTCATTATGCTTGATAACTCGGCTCACTTACCAATGCATATGTTAATTTTTAGATAATTGCAGACTCACATGCACTTGTAAGGAACAATACAGGGATCCCCTTTTGCCCAGTTTCCTGCTGATCAGTGAATCCGCTGGACCACAAGGCTTTTAGCACCTGTTGGCTCACCATTGTCATATCCACTAATCACCTCAGCGTTTAACAATAGCAGGGCTAATTTTAAATTAGTACAACTTCAATAGTGCCACGTTGGCTGTCTCAGAGCCTTTTAATTGGCAACCTTGCTTTGATGGAAAGGACTATTAAATATTAAGCCGAGGGATCCAGAATCGGAATGAGCCTTATGTAAGATCACTATGCAATTGTGTATAAGATTCCATTTGGTTCCAAGCTCAATAAACCAGTCCAGATTGAACTGGTATGTCAGGGACTCTTTCACCTAAAAACAGTATTTTCCCACCCCAGTCCCACACCTCTTGTGTCCAGGCCAACCAAGCATCGGATCAACTTCTGCAGGAGCAGCTGTGTTCTCTGTGTGCAAACAGCCACGTTCCCTTTCTTCGTGTTAAGGCAATGAACTCCTTCCCCTCAGAAATGACTTTATGAAACTCTTCTTGTGCTGTCTGCTCTCGGCTTGTTTCTTGACGCCTGTTGTGCCCTCCTCTTTGGAATCCTGTATTTGGCCTCAAGTCAGGTTTGACTAGATGCCTCTCAAGATCCTCCTCCTCTGCAGGTCAACAAACCTACACTTACCTCCTGAGCACGGAGACTACAGCCCTGTCCACCAGGCACTGGTGTTGTCTCTGATTCTCTCCGCTCCTTGAGTCACTTTCTGGCCCTGGCTTCTGCTCTGCTGCACCTGCCTATTCCTGCCTCTTTCAGTGTAGGTTTACTTGGGAATTCTGACCTGGGTTCTCTTCACATGAGAACCAGTCAGCTGTCACTATGGCAAATACCTGAGACAACCAACTTATAAAGACAAAGGTCACTTGGGCTCACGTATGTGGAGGTGCCAGTCCATGGTGGCCCCTGTTGCTTTATTTGGGTCTTCAGTGAGGCAGCAGGTCATGGTGGCAACACGGGGTAGAGCAAAACTGTTCACCTCATGGTCAGGGAAACAAGAAGGAGCTGTGGTCCTATGACCTCCTTGAATGACACAGTGCCAATGACCTGATGACACTTCACTATCTCCCAACAGGGCTGCATGCTAGACCTCAACTACAGCCGGTCACCTTATTCTCTCCACAAGTGTTCTCATCCCTTTAGCTACCCTCATTAATGGTGCGAAATCTACGGTCTACTTTGCCTAGAGGTGCTTTCCTCTAAACGCAGTAGGAATTTCCCCTGAGAATAGTATAGAACGTAAATGAAAAACCTATCAAAAGGAAAAATATTCAGCCTAGAAAGCCAAAATAACAGTGGACTGAAAATGTAGGGCAAAAGGGTAACTATTTTAAAGAGAACACTAATTCAGAGACTGAGGTGAAATCCCAAGGTCCCACTAAATCCTTTGCTAAATCTTCCAAAGAAGCGTGATTATGTTCACCTGTAGTTCGGACTACTCAGGAGGCTAAGGGCAGGAGAATCACAAGTTCAAGGCCATCCTGGGCAACATGGTGATACCGCCTAGAAACAAACGAGCAAGCAAGCAAGCACACAAACAAACATCCTCTGAAGGAAAAGTCAGAGTGTAAACTATCCCTCAAAAACACTGCTAATGGCCCTCGGAGGCTGAGGCAGGAGAATTGCTGCAAGTTCGAAGTTAGCCTGGCCTATAAAGTGAGTTCAAGGCCAGTATGAACTGCATAGTGAGACTCTGTCTCAAAAAGGCAAAAATGAAAACAATAACAACAACCAAACAAAAAACCACCAAAAAACAAAGCACAACAAAAACCTACGATGGAGAATGCAAGCTCTCAGTGCGTGCCTGTCTCACTGCCTCACCCCAGTTAGCCTTCCTGTGAGGGAAAGATCCCTGGATGAATACCAGAACCCTCATGAAGACGGAAGACTATTCTAGAAGCTCCAGAGTAATAAAAGAATTTAGGGGGAAAAAGAGGTTGTAAAAAAAACAGTTTAGGGGACCTGGTGCTGCAGCTCAGTGGTGGAGCACTGGCCTGCTCCCAGCACCACTGAGGAAGGAAAGAAGCCTAGGGAGAACTCAGCAATCTTTCTCTCTATAGGACCTTTTCCTACGCCAAACCCCTGCCCTGACCCCTCCCTCCCTTGCATCCCCTGTCCCAGCAAAGGGATGAGGGCCCTGCAGAACAGAGTAACTTCATCAGTGGCTGTAGTCTCACCGACTGTCTTTATCCTGCCACTGCGTGGGGTTCATCGTTTCTTCAGACCTTAGGGCGACCCACCCGAAGGTTCTGTTTTGCAGAGACTACATCAGACAGGCCGGGCTGGGATTGGGCTCAGGAGTCGAGTCTCGTGTGGCACGCAGACGGTGCTAGATTCGATCCCCAGCACTGCAAAACAGTAGCGCAACTACAACCACAGGCTTCTTCACTCAGGGCCTCAGTGTTCACCTAGGAACGAATGGGGAGCCCCCTGCACCGCTGAGAGGTTGTGCTCGCTACTAACCGGCCCGGCTCTGACGAGGCCCAGCGTCACTGGGTTCGCTGCCTGCAGGGGGCGCTGCGGACAGAAGAGCAACGTTGCTCTTGAATTTTACCCCTCCAGGGTCAAGCTAAATTCCACAGAAGCACATACAGTGGGGATTTTTGTTTTCTCTCTTCCATCGCCAGTCCGGGTGGCGGCAGGGCTCAAAGAGCAGTCTGTTCTAGGGCAAAGACGGCGTCTGCCTCTCTCCCAAACCAGCCCTGATCAAATCCCCAGCACCCAGTCCTTAGATATCATGGCTGCGAAACCTGAAACCAGAGCCCTGACTCTCATCAGGGTCACCATCGCTGGCTGGAAACTGAGACCTGCCGCTGAGACACCGCAGTGATTGAGTGCCCAGGGGCAGCGCTGGGGCTCCCTGGGCGGGTTTATAGCCGGGACCCATGAATTTGCACAAAGAAGTGTTTCAAAAAGTCTGGCTGGGGCTTGAGCACTTGAGCTGTTTTGTGGCACTCTGCACACGCGCTGAGCTTTGGGACCACTGTTCTTCCCTAACTAAGCCGCAGGGTAGGTTAACAGCTCCAGGGAGGCACTTGCCTGGGCTCCCTGAAGTGGTCCCTGCGGGCGAGTGGAGAATCCACTGTGTTTGAGGCAAGGAAAGGAACATCCATACTCTTTCCTTCCTTTCCTCCTGCCTTCCTTCCTTCTTTTTTCCTTCCTCCCATCCTTCCTTTCTTTTGTTTTTCTATGGTGCTGGAGTTGGAATCCAGGGCCTTGTGCATGCTAGACAAGCATTCTACTACTGAGCTACATCCCCGGCCTGCCCACTTCTGTTTTATTACGGGAAGATGTACATTCTTAAATGAATAGGCTGTAGAGAAAACAGAACCTCGTATGAATGGAGAGTAGGAACATTCTCCATTATTACAAAGTGTGTATTTTTTTAAATTTTATTTAAAGAGAAAAAAAAGCAATACAGAAAAAAGGGTAGAAACAATACAAAAACCTCAAAAAAAAACCCCATAAATCACTAGTTGACAAACCACACACTGTCCTCCCAGAAATAGCTGTTCATGTTACAAAATTAAGGCATACAAAGTGAACACAGTGAGGCTGCAAACAGTTACAAAAAAACAGGATGGAATAAAGCCAATTGAGACAGTATAGTGAAATTGGCACAGAACATCACAGCAGGTCACCAGGACAACAGTAACAGGCAACATTGTATATCTCGTTGTCTTCACAATAGTTGTTCTTCTACTAGGTACAACAAAATCAAAGAAATACACAACATTATAGAA
>PVJX010012137.1:0-51273 GCA_004027295.1 Dolichotis patagonum
ATATTAACTGAGATCAGTAGACACTTTTTAAAACCTTTGCAAGTTATTTCTTTTTCTTCTATGCTAGAAAAAGAATTTTTTTCATGATTCTTTATGTTGAGAATAAACTAATTTCCACTTTTTTTCCTGGGCATCTAGTATGAAAAATAAATGATGATGACAACAGTGGTACTTGGTTTCAGTCATATCCCTACAAAAAAGGAAAATGCTTCTTCAAAAGTTGGCAGCACTTCTTATTGATATCAATGGCTTAGCTACCATGACTAAGTGATAATTTATGGATGACGTAAGGTCAATTTAAATACATGGCATAAGTGAAACTTATGGGTGATAAAGGATAATTTAAAAGTGTCACATACCATATGACAATACCATATTTTTTATGTCTGTAGTATAGTGCAAATATTTTAAGACAAATTTTCACTTGAGTTAGAGTTGGGAAGAATCTAAAGTATAGAAATTAAAAATGAAACTGATTTAAAATAAAGAATATTATTGTTGGCTCTGAATTATTATTAAAATAATATGCAGCACATGACAATACATCATTGACATGTGAATATGATATTTTGGCTTTTATATAAAAGAGATAGAATTCATTCAGTATTTAAAGAGAAAAGCTAGTCATAAGATATAAATTGAAAGAAGCTTTGACATCAATTTGGGTCTTGTAATAATCATAGATACTCATTCTGATCACACTACTGAAGCATAAATTCAAGTAGGGACTATCCAACAAATATTTTTGTATTATTCACTTTGTCCAATGTTCCTCTCATTAAATCAATTCCAGAAAAATGCTGTCCTGATTTGTCTAGCATGTTTGACTGCAGTACTTACCCAGGCCAACTGTCTTGGATAGTTGGTAGTTTTCCCTTTCTCTTTTTTCTTGGTTTTTTTTTTTTTTTTTTTTTTTTTTTTTTTTTTTTTTTTTTTTTTTTTTTTTTTTTTTTTTTTTTTTTTTTTTTTTTTGCCAAATATCACTTACTCTTCTATTTTGCCAGATAAATTTACTGAAACTCAGTGGTAAGCAAACTAACAGGACAATTAAAAGTATAGACACAATGAAGGTAAGATAATAACGGCCCCCTTTCTAGAATTTTTACAATATTTTGTAAATTATCCAGAGTTTTAGTTTTTAAAAATTAATCATCTTTATAAACCAGCTTCACGTTCATAGAAACCTGAGCAGAAAGAACAAGGAGTACTCACTTACCCACTGTTCCCACACAAGCACAAGCTGTCCCCCAGTTGACAGTGTTACCATGGTACACTTGTCACAATGGAGAAACCTAAACCAATACATAGCCCATAGATTACATTTGGATCCACTTGATAATGCTCTTCCCTTTTAAAATTAAATGGTACTGCTTCACTCTAAGCTGCACAACACACAGCTAGTCACATTTAGTAAGCTAGTTAGCATAAACTAAATCCAAGCTCTTGCATACTTGCTCTCTTACAGATTTGTATCCTAACATTTGCGTGTTGAGGATAGAGCAGAAAGAAAGAAGATGCTGGCATCAGGGAACAATTTAGGGAGCTTTGAAAAAAAGCTCCTTGGTGATGGCTACCTAATTTCCCACTTTAGTCATGAAATGAGCCCAGCCTTGTAGGTTGGCATTTGGAAAGGTTAAGGACTGTGCAAAAGCAGAGTCAACTGTGATGCTCAAACACAACAGCTATTCTTATGGTTTAGGTAATTCTTTTCTTTTGATTGGTCACAATTTGCTATTTCTAGTTTCTTAGGGTATGTTGGTTGCAATATGTCAGCATGAAGCTACTTTGAAAAATGACAGAATAATGGATACTTTGAAAGTAGAAATAGTGACAAAATGAGTGAGGTTGTGAAGAAAAGGGATATTTCCCAACTGCCTCCTCTCTTATCCAAAAACGTGTGCCCATGCATATGTGCACATATATACACCACACAGCAGAAAAATAATGTGATATAAAACAGGCTTGGTGGTAAAAGCCTACAAACAAAGCATTGTGGGAGGCTGACGCAGGAGAATTTCAAATATGAGCCCAACCCAGGAAACATAGTGACTTAATGAGGTCCTGCCATGGTGTGTGTGTGGAGGGGGCATGAGGCTGGAGATGCAGTTCAGTGGGTTCAATACCCACTACCGCAAGTTAGTGAAGAATAGGTCAAGTTTAGCATATTAATTGACTTGAAGGCCTCATCATATTTATGGAAAAAATGATGTGGCTAGTTAACTCTACATTAATTTGCTTGATTAAATAAAACTCATTTAATTAATTGACATGTATTTAAAAGTGTTTTTCTAGGCCAAACACTATTACAGACTCTGGAAACACAATAATGATCAAATCCATGATCTTCTGTTTTCAGTAGTTTTGACATCCTTTTGATGCTTTCTATTCATAGTTCTACCACGGTCTAAAGTTTGACACTGGAGTCAGTCATTTAAATTCTGTGAATGTGTTTTCACCTTTAAAATAGAGCTACTAACTACCTTGTTCCACATCCACAGACCTGGTAGGAGGATCTGGTACAGAAAATGTATATAAAGATACCGTAAAATTGTTAGTATCTATTGAAATTTTAAGTTACAAGTAATTTTAAATAAAAAGACAGGGCTTTTAAACTATTATTGGTCAAGCATTCTTAAAAACCATTCTAAGTATCCTTATTTAAGGGAAGTAGAAGTGAAATTGCAAAGAAAAATACCATATGAATATTACACACTCAGCAAATATTTGTTAATTTTGTTCTTGTCCTGACATCTATATAATATAGTATATCCCTTTGTTTTTACATGTGACTCTAACACCTAATTGAAAGAAAATGGAAAGGTAACTATCTAATTTCTTAAAAGTATATTTCCAAAAGATTATCTTACTTTTTCCTTTGGCTTTCTGAATATAAGACTTTATGGGATAAGTATATCTGAAAGGATTAGGAAAAAATGATTCATAGAAAAATTTATAATGTACTTTGGTATCTAAACCTGGTCCTTAATGATTAAAAATGAAGGCACTGAGATGATCAAGATCATGACTAGTGAAGACTAAATTGGAAAAATTTATGGTTTGTGTCTGGATGTTCCCCCAAAATGTCATGTGATCATAGGGCTTTCTTGGAAGTGGCTGAATCTAGAATGTGCAATTCATTGGCTGGTGTAATGCTGGGATTAAGGATGCTAGGATTTAGGCTATGAGTGTTATACCCACTTGAGGCAGAGTAGCCTGCATATATATAAGGGATAGAAAGAGTCTTGTCATTTGCTTGTAGCTTTTGCTGTTTTCTGTTTCCATGAACTGCTGCCCCTCCACCATGTCACTCTGCCTTAGAGCCAGCTGATTATGGACTGAAACCTCTACAAGCTGTGATTTAAATAAACCTTCCCTCCTTTAACTTTAGGTGTTGCGTATTTTGTCTCCGCAATGAAAAAAGTAACTAAAACATACAAAGAATTAAGTGATCTTTACTCTCCCACCTACCTTTTCTAGAGAAACTGGTTACAGTTTACCTGTGCCCAGGGAAAGGTAGAGATCCTTTGCAAGGTGACATTATAGAACTTTCCTGCTTCTACTTTTTAAGAACTCTGAAAAGAAATCATCATTGAGAAGACCTTGCCCTTACTTCTGACACCTTCACATGAATTTGGCACAGCAGGATGGTCAGGAGTGGGAGATCTGAGGTGCCACACAATGCCACAGTACCTACCTACTCCAGGGCTAGGCTGGGCAATCCACTGGAAGAGGGTGCTGCAGACGAAGAGGGAGGCAGGTGGAAAGAACAGTCTCTGCCCAAGCTTGGGTTGGCCAGGAAGCACAGCCAGAGGACAGAATGCCACAGTGAAGTGCCAGCTGAGGTGAAAAGGAGACCTACAAGGGGCACCATTAGGTCCACCACCTGGTTATATGACTACATACTACATTCAAGAAAGATAATAGAAAAGGAACAAGTGATTGGATAGGAAGCAGTACCTTCATGTTCTCAGGAGCTGAGGATTCCTCCTGAATTTCCCTTCTCACAAAAGCCTCTTTACTCTCCTAATATAGTTAGTGACTAGCCCAGGGAGAAAGGATGCTTGGAGGAAAAAGATTGAGTATTTTTATCCATGAAAGCTGAATACTCCCACACATTGTTACAACTGTTGAATTAAAAAAAAAACACTTTGGATTAAATTAAAAGTGTGTTTATTTTTTCCTCAGCAACCTGTGCATATAGTACACAAGAAGAAGGCCTGGTTAATTATAGATATAAAGAAAACACATTCCTCTAAGCATCAGTTGGTGTTTGAGGGAACTTGCTAACTTGATAATAACTGAGGCTGGAAGAAGAGGTGGTATCAGATATGGTGATCAGAAGTTCTTCTGGTTTTTGTAAAATGATACCTAAGCCAAATGACATTAGATTAGAAAGAGTTGGCCAAATGACCCTAGGGGAAAAATCTTTCAAAGAAAATTTCTTGAGCCAAAAAAACTTGACTTAGATTTTTGCCTGTAAGGATGTTTTCTTTGCTGTCACCAGACACATTGTTCTCTGAGAGTGATAGGAGGCATCAAGGTTAGGTCCTTTAAATGAAGCTGGACCTCCCCCTGCCTTAGACAACATTCTATAAATTATCAACTCAGTCACAGCTCCACACTCACTTCTCATATGCCCGTATCATTATGAGTTTCTCCATTAATAGGGCATTCAGTTGAGTTTCAGCAATGCTTCCATACCTAATGCTGGGCTGACTCTAGGGCTACTATTGATTAGAAGGCTTCAATTTTAGGTCTAGCATGCATACATTCTTGCTATCAGTGAACTCTTAACCACCACTATACATTTTGGCAGATAAATTTCATTTTGGTTTTTGTTTCTGAGAACATATTTATAAATTACTATTCTATGTGATCACTTATCGTCTCTGCAGAGTTCAGTGTCATGCTGATTCCTTTGTTCATGGTTAGAGCCACTACAGAAAGTCTTCCCTATTGTCACCATTGTCACAAATTTACAGCATTGACAAGTCACGAATTTCCCATTGATAATACCACTTCGTGTCTTGTTGAGTCCTAGTTTTTAAGATTATTCTACTATAGCCAATTCTGTTTATTACAAAGCCTAAACTTTTCACAAGATTCAAGGCTTCTTCCACAAAGTTAAAAAAAACTCAGCTAACCAATCAACCAAGGAAACAAAGAAACCAACAAATAAACAGTATATAGTGTATAGTATATAGTATATTTCAAGTCTCACAATAATCTTATAAGGAAAATACTATTATTATTTTATAAGAAACATGATCACAAGAAGAGGAAAAGGATTTACCACTAAGCAATGTTATTCTAAAGCCTATTTGCTCTCTATTGTTCTACCAAAGTTTTAACTCAAGCTACTCAAATCTGCCATTTTTTCCAGCCTGCTATTTAATCCCATCCAGAATTCAAATTGCCCTAGTGAGATATTTTCTTCACAAGCCCCTTTTATGTACCACACAGTAACTCAGTTAAATTTATTATTTTCCTAAAAAGGTGGTAACACTAGTCATAATAATTGTAGTGAGACAATAACTGACAGATAAGAAATGTTTATTCTTATAAATAGACATTAAGGCCAACTCTTCTTTGAGGTGTCTTTTAAATCATTTTTGCTCCTGCCATCCTGTAAAGATATGTCATTCACTTTCTACATTTTATTAGATAGAACCATATTATTATGGCTTGGTCCAATAATTTCCATATTATTATGGCTTGGTCCAATATTTTTCCATTCAAAAATTATTGCAAAGAATGTCTAATATTCTCTCTACTAACTAGTAATTGAGGGTTTAATTCAGTGTCCTGTCCAACAGGGTTAGTGTGCAAAGGAATAATGTCATCTTGTCATCATTAGTGTCCTCAAGACAAAGACACTGAGGACAATGATGATGATGTGAGAGCACATTAAAATATTAGAGAGTGAGCAAAAGCAAAGCAAAGCAGACAGTGAATGGCTTTACTATGAGCAAAGCAAACAGTTAGGACTAATGACAGCAAAGAGCTCAAATTTTTATTAAAAATCTATCCAAATCTAAAAAGATATACCTTGCCTCATAGTATCAAATGTAAGCCCAAACTCATGCATCAATATTCAATTTATGTGTTTTTAATTTATAGAAAATTTGGAGATAATCTTTTTTAAAAAATCTTTTGAATTATACATTCAAATGTGTAATTAATAACCCACACGAATCAAATGTAAGTTCCTACTATTTGTACAGCTGCCACAATAAATTTACCTTTATTTTGAGAAATGAATATATGAAAAATTTGATGCCTTCAATTCAAGGGCAAGGGTACAACACAAAAAATAATTTACATTCCCAATTGATCTTTAAGAAGTACTAAAAAGATAGAAGTATAGTCTTTTCAACATTCTTTACTCAAAACTTTCCTTATTTAAATGTTAATATATTAATTGTGTATTATTTTCTTATAATTTGTTGTGATATTTCATTATAAGATTTTTTATTTGTATAATAACCCTGGTTTAATATTATTTATTAAATATTCATAATATTTAATGGTTTTAATATTATACAGAGGAAATGTGTTTTATATGTTGTTAAGTTAATGGGATATATACGGGAAACTATTAATGTCTATGACCAACTTTTACACTGGCTTACCCATGAGAAATTACCAAGAACAATAAATTCAATCCATAAATGAAAATTGAGACCCATTTTGCCTATATACATATTTCATGCATTGTGTCATATAATATCACATGCACGACATTATTAAAAAACAGATTGGGCTATTATGAGATATAATCCATCTTTGTCTCTTCCCCTTTGTCTATTATGATATTTCTTGCCTATGCTTTTTCCAGACCAGTTATTCTTTGTTATGGAATCTCATATACTCTTTGTTTGGAAAAGGAAGTAAAGATCATGTAGTCTCTTCTTCATTTCAGTGCAGGAACAACTCCAGGCACCTGTAGTCATGATATTTAACAAGGGAGCCAAAAAACATACACTTGAGAAATGATAACCTCTTTGAGAAAGAGTGCTGAGAAAACTGATAATCCATATCCAGAAAAATGAATCTACATATTGTACTAAAATGAAAACACAATATGTCAAAGACCTAGATGTTAAAAAAAATTGAAGGTAAAACAGTTAAAACTACTGATGATCTAGGATGCAATGACTTGCTTGTTTTTCACCTTCTTTTTGTGGTTCTGAAATCAAACTCAGGGTCTTGTACATGCAAGGCAAGAGTTCTACCACTAAGCTCATTCCCAGCTCATAGAGGACTTTTTGAAAAGAACTCTAATGTACAAGAAATAACACAAAGCCTGAACAAGTGAAATTATATCAAATAAAAAGCCTCTGTAAAGCAAATAATTGAGTGAAGAGATATCCTACACAATGTAGTAAAATTTCCAACCACTGCTCAAACAGTAAACTAATACCTAGAATACACAGAACTCAAAAATTTAGGGCCTGTTTACCCTCCCCAAAATGTAATAAAATCAATAATTAATTTTAATAAACATTTCTAAAATGAGGAAGCAAAATGGACAATAAATAAAGAAAAAATGTTCAGCATTTGGCTATTAGAGAAATGCAAATTAAAACAACACTCAGATTCCACTTTACTCCAGAAAAAATGGTTAACATAAAGAACTCAGAAAACAACAAATGCTGTTAAGATTGTATGAAGAAAACAAATCCTTCTACATTGTTGGTAGGACTAAAGACTAGTTCAATCACTATAGAAATCAGTTTCTCAGAAAACTAAAAAGAGAAACTCCATATAACTCAGTTCTGTCTCTTCTGGGAATCTTCATGAAAGAGTTAAAGACACAATACTACAACAACACATGCTTAATCACTCCTCATAATGTCTAAATCTTGGACATGGCCTATATACCCACCAGCATATTAAATAGGTAAAGAGAATGGAGTATGTACACACAATGGAGCAATACTCAGCCATGAAAAGGACACATTTGAGTCATTTGTAGGAAAAATGCATGCATGCTTATACCATAATACCAAATGAAACAAATTGGACACAGAAAATAAAATATCACATGGTTTATTTTGTATGAGAATCCCAAAATATAAGTAAGTTAAAGGGCATAAGAAAAGACAGTTGATAGAAAACAGGGAGGTAGATTTTGTGGAGATGGGAAGGAAATCTGAGGATAGAGGGAGAAGAGTGAGGGAGGAGAAGACAAAGTACAGATGATTAAGAATATATATATATATTATACATATATATAGAATTATAGGTAGTTATAGAAAATTACAGTTATTTGGGGTAAGTGCAATAGTTATATATTATGAACTTATGCTAATAAAACACAAAAAGGTCCTTTCTCACTCCAGTTTATTATTATCTCTGAAAAGCAAAACAATGCCAAGTTAAAAAAAAAAGAGCAGTAAAGGTGAATAAAAAAACAAGAGAAGAAAAAGTTATGTTTAAAAAATATTACTGCATTAGAGCTAGGGTAAAAATCCTTAATCTACATTAAGGTAAGTTTCACATAGGCCACATGTGAAGAAGGCAGGGTACACTTATGCTTCATAATATGGCAGAAAACGAGCTTTAAAAAATAAGTGTCTTGGACTTACAAATATTTCTAGATGGAAAATATTTATTATTGTACAAGCCATTTAACAAATAAATAAACTTTATCTCTGAATACATATAATCCGTAATGGGAGTGGTAGAAGGCTATGCAAATCTTAGCTCTACTTAGTACTCCAAGTGTTTCTCAAGAACAGAGGTACTGAGCTTACTAATTTTCATATGCAAACACAGGCAGAATACTAGTCTTATTATGATTAAAAGAAAAAATGATTTTAGGTCTAATGTCACTGTCGGAAACTATGTTCAATACAAAAAAAAAAACAAGAAAATTTATCCCGCCTAATTACCAACTATAATCTCAGGTTTTAGATCATTTATCAACCAATGTAGTTATTCTGTATAATGATACAATGGGCTAATACCTGAAATATTTACATTAGTAATAAAGGAATTCAAAACTCAAATCTTTCATTTTTTCCTTTATTTGACAGAAGACAGATTTTTGCCTTTTAGTTGAATAACACGGACACTACTATTAAGTAGTTTGTTGAGTAATTTTTGATTTACCCTATTCATTTCAGGTTTATAACTATTTCCACCAGAAAAACACTCCTGATTGGTTTAATGGAGAAGACAGAAGAGATTCCTGCTGATCTGTTTCATCCCAGCACAGGGTCACAGACCAGGGCTATTAATTTGTTTTTTTTTTTTTATTCTGTCATCACTTAACCTTCTGGGGAAACATCCTATGCATTTGGTAGATAAAAACAGACAGAAATGGAACAGAGACATGAGCTCCCAATCCTCTACTGATACAGAGCTTTGACTAATGATGATTTCTGTAACAACATTAGGGCGGTTAGAGTCTTCCATATCCTTTTGTTGAGGTTTTCTGGCACTTGGGAGCTAAGAATGAACTCGCAGGACATACTTAATGCTAAAAAGCTGTGCATCTACTAAAGATATTTAAAATTCCAAAATGAAATTATATGTAGCACTTCACTGTGAACAGAATTTAAATATGCCACTCATAGACAAAATCATGAATTCATTTTACTTTTAAATGCATATCTTTATAAAATTATATTCAGCTAATAACTGAACCTATTCCATTACGGAGGTATGACAAAGATGAAGTGCTGAGCTTCACAAATGAGAGGATCCACTTCATCTATGTTTTGTGAATTACTCATGCTTGGCATTTGAGGAATTTATACCAATAAAATACATAATGGATCAAAAGTTAGTAAGTTTGTAATTTCAATTTCAACTATTGGCTGCAATCAACTATTGGTTGGAGAGTGATACTTTGAGGAGAGCACTGCATGCGCAGGCATGCATGAGTGTACATACTATATCCACAAAGGTCTTTCCAGAATATTCTATTATCTTTCAGCAGTCATTTTTCCAAAGTAAGTTTTAATATGGAAACGAGAGATCTCATGGTCATCAGAACCCCTGCTTGCAGTCAGGGATCAATGAAGAATAAGCTTGAAGCTGAGCCTATATTCTGTGCAATCTCATTATGACAGGTTTCAAGGAAATCAATCTGCCTGCTGTTTTTTGCACATTTCTCAGATAGATCACATTGAAATGCAGCCCCTAAGTTGTTCAACTGTGGTTCCATAGAAAACAGCACAGTGGTACCGATTCAGTTTTTAAAATATATAAATATGTAAATAAAATCATAGCCTATAGATAGGCTTGTTGTTCTTATGGCCTTTCAAGTATCTTCAAGAGAATATAATTTTCTAAGAATATTTTATAGAAAATAAGTTTCTAATTAGATATCACTTGATTGTTTCAAAGAAAATATAGTAAGTATAAATTTACATGTTTTGTACAAATGATAAGCAGAGAGGCACAGGTCTGAATCATGGACAAGATAATGCCAGTAAGAAAGACATTCTATAATTGTGTTTAGATAAATCCTTTCTCATTTTGGATCTGCTTTAGAGAAAAGCATTACAGAAGGACTCCATTTGTTATTCACTTTAATGCTACAAAATTGATAGTTTTTTAAAATCTTACCTAGTTCTGAAATGAAATTTTAAGTGAGAAGTACTTAATATTTGTGAGACATTTGAAGGGGAAAGTAAGAAGAAAAATCTGAATAAATGAATGCTGTTTTCTGTACCTGTATGTAATTCATATCTCAATTACTAACCTACCCTCAAATATCTGCTCAGAGACCAATTAGTTTACATTTTTCCCTTAGTAGAGGCTCAAAGCTTCTGCAGACTTGAATTCAATGAATTCAAGTTTGTATGTATGTATAATTGTCATTTATCATGAGGCTTCATAAGTAGCCAATAAAAATTCTCAGTGAGGTTTGATTTTTCATTGCAAAAATACTACAGAAGTACCTTTATGGATTTATGTTCCAGATGGTCACACCATCTGGGGGCTAACGTTATTGTCTAATGGTTTCTTGCTACATTTATACATATTAGGCATCAATGCTCACTTCTGGTTATAATGGTTTTTTTTTTCCCCTGCATCAGTGCTTAGTAGAATATGTGCTGTGTATAGCTTATTATGTAACTGATAACTGATGGCAAAAAGAGATAAACAGACTTCAAATTTTATATGGCTAATAAAAGAAAGTTCAGTAATGAAGTGACCTCTATTGACCATTTTCAAAGGAGAGATTAGTAACGTTTGTACCAGCCTCCTGTGTACCTAAACTGAAACTACATTGCATAAAATAGGTATGACAAACAGGCTGAGTCTGCCACCTTGTTCCCTTGTTAATGTAGACTTGCCAGATGGTTCTGATGAAATTTTATTTTCTTCAGAGGCTGCATTTAAAGAACACCTGATGGCCTCCAAATGTACCAGAAATTAAACTGCTATATTTTCTAGTGGACTGATACAAGTGAGAGTAAAGTGGAGTGAAATTATTTATCTTTCTTTAAGGACACTGATCCTATTCAGGTCTCTCTTAAGAATCACATCTCTGTTATCGTACATATCATGACCAAGAGTTTACTTTTGTTCAAGAAAAATATCCACCAAGTATAATTCTTCGCCTTCAAACTTGTGCATCTAATTTATGTATCATTATCATCATATTATAGTATTCTTTTTTCATATAGTGATAGGTTATAATCCCAAAGATGTCTATGTCCTAATGCCTGAAATTTAAGAATAGTATCTTATATTACCAAAGGAACTTTGCAGGTGTAATAAGGATCTTGAAACAGGAAGTTTGTTCTACATTATCAAGTGGACTTAATGCTATCATGAAGACTTTCTAAAATAGAAACAAGACAGCTCAAGTGTAAAAAAGAAGATGGGATGATGGGAGCAGAAATTGGAACAATGCACTTTGAAGTGGAATAAGGGGCTATGCAAACCTAAGAATGTAGTTGACCAAGAAAAGGGAATAGATTCTCTCATGGAGCCTCCAGAAAAAACACAGGACTGCTGCATGCACTGAATGTTTTCATATGGATTTAACAGGTAGGCATCTTCACTGCTTAGTTTTAAGTACTTCAAATTATATATATGCAAATTAATCTTCAGTATATCACTGACACTTACTCTCTTTCTGCATTTTTCACTCAATTCTCCTCTAAATTTTCCAAGTCTTTGAGCTTTTGTTTTTTCTTCATGGTTCATTAGTCGATCTCTATCCACTTTCTTGGCAAATATGTCTGTGGTCTAAAATTCAGTTTACATTTCTTCATGAAAACCTTTCCCGACATCTCTAATTGTTCTTAGGGCTAAATTTGATGCTCTTTCTCTGTGCTCATTATCTATGGTCCTGTGGCATACTTTGCTATATCAATTACACAATTTGCCATATAGTATCACCTCTTCATTAGTAGAAGTGGAAATCTATGAACTTGCATAGTATTTCCTTATGAGTATCCAAAATGGTTCTTATCTGCCTGTATAAGTACAAGAGTTCTACACTTTCCTAACTAGTTTCACAATACAACACAAACCTTCATGTCCCGATATCGCTATCATTTTTCTCTAACACAGTGAGCTCAGTCTTACCTCTTATACAAAAGGCTTCCTAGAATGTCTCCTATTACCTTTGCCCTTATTGTTATTCCTATGCTTATGTGACCTTATACGGAAAGAAAAGGTTCTACTATGATAAGTAAGGTTAATAACCAAGTGATCTTCAAATAAAGAGATTATCTGGATGGGCCCAATCTAATCACTTGGGCCCTTTTGCACAGCATAGTGTTTATCTGGCTGGTAGAAGAAGTCAGAGGCATTTGAAGTTTGAGGGCTCCAAGAGTCACTACTTACTGGGTCTGAAGTGAGAGAAGGCCACATAACAAGCCAGGCAATGGTTTCTAGGAACAGAGAGTGGATCCCAGGTCCTCAGCTCTTAAACAATTAAACCTAAAGCTACAGACAAGTTTTTCTGACAACAGCCTGAGTGACCGTAGAAGCAGATTTTTCCCAAGGTACAGGCTGTAGCTAGCCAAGGTTTACATTTCAGTGTATGACATCCAGAGCGAAAACCCAGGCAAACTTGCTCAGATTTTGACTTACAGAACTGGGGGATAGTAAATGATTTTGTTATTTTAAGTTGCTAATTTTATGCTAATTTTAAAATTAGGAATAAAAAACTATTCTGCTAAACAAGCCACAGATTTTCTTCCACCTCAGCAAATGAACCTTTTCTACATAGTTTATATGGCTATTATGATTGCTGCGTATGTGTGTTACTAGCATTTTTAAGGTTCCAGTGGGAGGCATCTTGTGTCATTCATATGACATCCAAGAAATAAGTAAATGATCTTAAAAAATCATA
Organism: Dolichotis patagonum; assembly: GCA_004027295.1. Lineage (NCBI taxonomy): Eukaryota > Metazoa > Chordata > Mammalia > Rodentia > Caviidae > Dolichotis > Dolichotis patagonum. The sequence goes on from PVJX010012137.1 coordinate 13,331, forward strand.
TGATAAATAATTAGTCATATTATTGGTTTGATTGTCTGAAAATAAAACTTTTATAACCTTGACCAGTCAAATCAAATGATCTAACTAACCTATACTAACCTATAAGAACAGACACAGCTAGAACAGAAAGTTCAACTCATGATTAACAGTACTTTGCTAAAAAAATGTAAATACGACTTTCACTTTTGATAAACTGAGATATAAGTAGAAAACGTGGCAAAGATACTCTTTTTGTTTCTCTGAAACACTATGACTACTTATAAAACTCAATTATAATGAACTAAGAGTGAAGAGAGAAAACTGAAAGGTAAATGATTTGTCTTTACCATACAAATTAGCTACTTTTTAAAAAAATGTATGCCTTTTACATTAGACTAGGTAACATCAAAATGTGAAAGAACCAGATAGAGTAAATCCAAATTTCTAAAATTCTGCTTAACAAAACATATTATTGGTGATATTTTTCCAATACACCATAATTTCCAAAAATAAATAAAAGTTTTTTTGCTTACGCTATTATGATTCTGACTTTAAAGATTAGAAATGGAAAAAAATGAAAATTATTTAATTACTTTAAATGAGGATATTTATGAATATTATCAGTAATTTTAAGTAATTAAAGACCACTGGTGATGAACCCATGGAGTGTGAGTTTTTTTTCTAAATTAAAACCTTAGCATTCAGGTTAATCATGAGTTGAACTTTTACACATGTGAAATCTTTAAATAGAGAAAACTATGGAAGTTTATTCTTAGATGATAAACATTGATTACACATATTGTAATAGAGTACCCTAACTGCATATGTAAAATAAGGTACAATGTTCCTCATTTCTGCCTCTTACAGTTGAGCCTTTTGCTTTCAAAAAGAGTATGCGCTGACCTAGCCCACAACCTGCCAGATTGACTGCCTAGATTCCCCTTCCTGTCAATTAGACCTTTGCCACTTTATCAAATTGGGTTGTCAGGAGTTCTGTTGGCAGTATGAGATAAGTCAGTGGCTGTTGCGTTACAGTTTGGGCACTTGTTCTCTAAAAGGTTTGCCTTCATTGTTACAGATTCTACCATCAAAATAGAAAAGACAATCTCCTGCCTTGAAAAATATAATATATGGGGCAAATTTTAAAATTAAATTATGATTTAATCACCTGTATCTATACAAAAAAACAAAGTAAAAAGTGAAAACCAGGACAAACAAATTACACACAATGTTCTGCAATCTCTAGAGGACTTCAGAAGAAAAAGAGTAAGCTTATGTTGTGTGAGGTTTGAGATTTTTTTGTGATTTGTTAATGTATCATGGCCTATGTCATGGTTGGATATACAGATGACAAGAAAACAAGCTGCGTGAACAAGTATATCGTAAACAAAATTAAGCAGAATTAGCGAAAACTGGTGATATCATTGATATTTGCATTATATTCAGTATTCATGTGCTTCACTGAAAATATGAAACTCAATCATAGTTTATAGTTTATTTCATGATTATTTGAAAAGCTTATGTTTTCATCTTTTGAGTCTTTATAATAGCAATGTTTTATTTTTTTCATGGGAAGAACTGTAAGTTTTATGATCAAATAACTAGTATTATCAATTAATATAGGTTAATTAACATAGTAAATGATTTTTTTAGTCAAGAGAAAGGGCTCAGAGGATATAGCATATGTTATTCTATTTTCTATAATAGTATATTTTCAGTATCATTTTTGGGGTTTCAGTACTCATAAATATTATTCTATTCAAGGAGGATTACTAGAAATAGTAATATTCTTTTTGGCCAGAGACCCATTTTATCATAGTTTTTACTGTATTCTCAATGAGACAAAGTTGGATGAATATTATAGTCTAAATTTTGTATAAAAACTAAACTGGCAAGCCTTCCCATCAGACCTTCTACCCTTAAAAGAATGCTATACATTTTGTATTAATGTTCTCAAAATAATAACCTTTGTTATACAATTTAAATTTAGATGCCAAATTTTAAATATAAATTAAAAATCTTAACTCTTTAGAACATTCCACACCAAACCACCCCCCTCCCCACCCCGGACAGTATGCTTGAAGTATGACAAGAAAACAACACTAATGGAATTATTTGTGTAGTGGGGGAATTATCGATACTCAAAGTTTGGCAGAACTTTTTAACCTATCCCATGGCACTGTAAGAATTTCATCTTATAATTCATACATTTCTTACCTCTAAGTGCCTTAGTTTCTATTTGCATTATTTAAAGTAACCCTAATTTGAAGGGGTTATTTTAAAAGAGAAATGCATGTAAGTATCCAACTTCACTAGTATATTTTTAAATTTCTTGAATTTACTAAGCATACTCACAGATTTGTTAGATCTGCAATGGAAAACTACAAGTACAAGAGTGGGAAGATTATGATTTTAGAAAGGTGACAAAAGCTGAATTAAATGGGAGCAGAAATCTGTTTTTAAAAACAAAAATAGCATTCTATACTGCAAAAAATAACACAATTTCCATTAATCTACATATATATTTATAGTCTTCTTTGAAAACTCATCCTGAACCTCTTAGAAAACCTTGGCAGTTAGTGGAAGTCTCTGTCAGTTAGATCACTTCAAATAGCAGCTCAAATATTTAGCAGTCTCCCTAAATATCTAAAACCATCTACATGGTGAACAAAATAACATGAATGAAAAAGGAGACTTAGAAACAGGCAGAGCTACATGGGTCTGAATAGAGTATCCTTATATGAATCTGGAGGTCTTGAAATGAAACATAGCCAGAAGAGGAGTTGAGAGGGCAAAATATCGGAACTAGCAATTGTTTTGCCCACTTGAAGACACTGCACTGATTGAAGAAACAATTTCTTCATCTGAGAAAGAAATTACGCTTTACTTTAGAAAAACTAGCACAAAAGTCCTGTGCATACTGCAAAGAAGCAGAGTGAGCTCAATGGCAGCTGACAAGTCACCAAGGCTAATTAGCTGCAATCTTGTCAATAGGTACAAAACTTGGAGGGAGCTGACTATTGCAGCAGAAACTTCCTCAAGCTATGGTGCCTGGGGCAGAAGGTGCACAAGACAACTCTGTCACAGCTAAAGAGGCCTTTAGGCAACACACTGTCTCCTGTGAATGCTGGAATCCAGGAGCATGAAAGGTGCCCAGGCGACAGCAAAATAAAGGGCAGAGCTACATGTAACCATAAAGTATGAAGTAGAAACAAGGGACACATTCCTTTTCTAAATTTCTTTTTTTAAATTCCCAAGTAATGTATCAAAGCAAACAAAAATAGCTCCCTTAGGAAGGTATTATTTTTTCCCAAGAAGGTATTAATTTTTTTAATGACCTACCCTCCCCCCAAACAACAACAACAACAACAACAACAACAACAACAACAAAAAGAATTCCTTTTCTTGGCTGATTCTATAGAGTGCCAAGTCTCTTAAATCTGTTTGTCTTCTATGTGTTTCTTTCTGTTTAGATTGAATGAAGGTGATTAGGGGAAGGCTGAATTTTCAAATTAGGGTTTTTCTTTTGCTAGTAAAATAAAATGAGCTTCAGTATGCAAATACGTCTAATACCTCCACAGGCTGTTTTTAGCTTTCTCGAAACTTACCTCCCTACACATGTTCAAAATGGATAATCGTTTCTGTGCTTTATAATCTGGATTCTACTTTCAACTGCTGAAAAAAAACGGCCTTAGTGAAACAAATTCTCTTTAGCTTTTCAGTAATTTAAGGCTTCCTTAGGGGACTGACAGCAAAACTGGAATGATGAAAAAGTTTGGGTACATGAAAAGATATTTGCAATCAGGAGGCAGAAACATGGAAAAACATTTTTAAAATGAAGTTCAAGTAGGTTTGGATACAAGCTTCCTTACGAGACACAAGACCCTAGATATCTTGTCTATTTTGTCCAATGTCAATTTTCTAAAACTGTAACATAATTTAGGGCTCTAAAATTGTTTTTTGAATTAAGTTACATTACAGCTTGAAAAGCTCCTAAAGAGTGTCTGGTCTACAACACACATTTAATAAAATTCTCTAAGGGGAGCTCACAGAGATAATAATGATATGCTTTGTTATAAAACAAGATGGTAGCCCAAGACATACTTAAAGAAAAGATTTCCCTCTTTCTAATTTTAAACTATGGGAACATTTCCTTCTAATTAGGAACATTTATGTTTCTACTTTGACTAAATTCTAGGATGAGACTCAGTAACAGAAAAAAGCAAAGAAAAGAAGTATTTAAAAAGATACAAGTGGAACACGTAGTCTTAAATTTATTAAATGTACAATTTCCTGTTCTATTCTCTGTGATATTTGGAGGCCAAGAAAAATGTTTTTATGCTGGCATTTATTTTTGAGAAGAAGGAGAGATTCCTGGGCTGTGAGTTCGCAAGGGTCAGCATAAAAATATGATGTTCAAATACTGGATACTGAAATTGCTAGGAAAATAAATTCTGAGGCACAAAGAAAGAAAGTAGGACAGAAAGGGAAATCTGTGTGTGTTTTTATCCTTCAGTTAAGGTCTATCCACACAGCTGGTAAATACTAACTAATCATTTACTTCACAAATATTTATGAGTATTCTCTGAAATCTGGGAGCTTACTATTTTAAACATTGAAAACAAACAAAAATCCTTGTTCTAAAGGATTTACACTCTCGGAGGGAAGATATACAAATAGAATTAGTACACACAATAAATATATGAAACTGCAAAGCAGGAAGTGCTACTGAAAAAAGAGGAAGAAAGGAATTTGGACAGCAAGTGTCATGATAAAAGGGGAAGCAGTCATTCAAGTTTTAAATAAGGCATTCACAGAAGAGTTACCTACAGAATACAACTGACATTAGCTAAAGAGGAGAAGGAAAATGTTATACAGATGGTTGGGAAAAGACACTCTGGGCAGAGGAAACAATAAGAATGAGTTAAGCATGAGCACCTAAGGAAGGAATACAGTTCCAGTGTTGGGAGAACAGCAAAGGCACGTGTGATTACAGTGCCAAAAATGAGGGAGGAAGTGGCCAGTGTAGCAGTGAAGGAAGCAGCTAACATCAAAGTTAGTGGGGCTTTTTATTTCCCTCCAAGTATTTGAAATTTTCCCTAGGGAGAGTTTGAGAACCATTGGAAAGGGCTGAGGAACATACTTCCATTTCCACTTTGAAAACTAATCATGAGACAATATTAAAAATAAGACAATAATAAACTTTTAGACACAAACCAAAGGAAAAAGGGTCAATAGGAATACTGGTGAACTGGATGCTACATAAGACACAGAGTCAAAGAACACTCCAAGAATTTTCATAGATGAAGAACGGGCAATTAATTTTCTTTATTCATAGTTAATAACTGAATGATTCTCTAACAATTCTGGCACACATTTCAATATCCTTAGTCTTTGGTTCGCTTTATGCTCCCAAAGCTCTTTATCACACAAGACTCAAGTTTTTCATTTGATCACTACGCTAATTGGACTTGGTTTCTGTTAAAGACAAGGAATGTGAATTGTTTATTTTCATTTTCTCAGGTTGGTATATGGACTGGGCACACTGTGGTTACTGTGAGCAGAGGACAGTAAATAACTTTTACCCATTTCAGCTGTCAAACTTCTGAATCCTTGTTTAGTTGTTGGAGTTTTCTCATCTACTGAGTCTTGGTTTACATCAAAGACTGCCTTAGAGAAGGTAAAACTGTTAAAACATTTACCTTGCGAGCTTTCCTGAGTCTTGGATTCTCCTTGCAAAGACCTCCACCAAGAACAGAGTGGAATTATTATACGAGATGTGGGGAAACTTAGCATTTCTCTCTCTCTTTATCAGATTAGTTCTGAGCTTATTGATAGGTACTAATGCTAATGCTTGATTTTCCAAAGTTTTCAACTATTTGATTATTTATTCATATCTTGTAATTTCTGCTTAATAAGCCACTCATGGCTTTGTCACTTTGAAGAAAGTGCTCCACTTAATATTCATTTCATGAAGAATTGAACAGGGCAGCCTATTTTTTAAAAAGTATGGCAACCTTGAGATGGGACAGAAAAAAGAAGAAAGAATGGTACATTCATTTTCTTTATTTAAAGTTAATAACCAGGCAGTTCTCAAACAGTTCCACTATATATTTTCATCTTCTTAGTTTTGAGTTATTTTTATGCTCCAAAAGCTGTTAATCATATAATATTCAAATTTTCCAATAAATCTTTTTATCTTCCTATTTGTCCCTTGAAAAATACAGAGAAAGGTAAGAACATAGATATGATAGGAAACAGCAGAGAAGTAATGGACTCATTTCTAATGTTTGGACCACAGACAAACTGAAATCTTGACAAAGAGTTTGGATACTCTTCATATAAAATTTCACACAACCAAAAGCACAGGATTTTTTTTCATGAAATCTTCAATAAGACCAAATACTTGGTCATATCCTCTTTGAAAATTATTTATATAATTTTCAATAACATATTCTACAAGATAAAATGGTAGAGTAAAACTATTCTTATTTTGTTGTCTTGCATGTGTTATTAATATGACTACGATTTCAAATTTATAGCTAATACAATAATCAGTTTCATCATACCAATGGAACTATATTTACTTAATGTACTACTCTGAGAGACACAGAATAAGCCAGGAAGAAAAAAATAAATAGATGAAATTTTCTATTTACAATATTATTATAAAAGTACTAAATTTGTATAAAATTCAAAGACAAGCAAAAACTAACCAAAGTTACAATGCTATATCATTGTGAATCAATTAATGCTAACTTAATGATAGACTTTGAGAGCTGTACCTATTATTAAGGATTATCTAAACTAATACCATTACTCTACAGAAATAGACTCAGAGTATTAAAAGGTGATAGAACATCTAGTCATTACTTCCAGAGGAACATTGTTTAATTACATAAATCATCCAAAAAAAGCATCATAACATTCTTTGTCCAAATTAAATTTTATAGCCAAACTCATGTATGTGAATTATATAAAAGCTGAATTGAATGGAAAGATATTGAAGTACTTGTAAATCACCTCTATAGGAGGAATGGTTGAAGGATTTGCTTTCTATTACCTTTGAATTTTGCTATTAATATGCAACTAGAAATAATAATTGATTATATTTTCAGGCCCCATGCTAGCTGCTTTTAAAATGTTTTTATCCTTTTCATCAAGCAGATGCAATGCATACTATTCATTAATTCTGACATGGGAATCAAGGACTAGACAGATTATGGAACTTTACATGCAAACAGAGCTAGAACTTGACCTCAAAGCTATATGACACCAAATTCTGTACTTATTGTCACTACACATAAATTTTAATACTTTGTATAGGTCAACACATGTTATGTGTCCTTATGTTCTAGTCTATTCTACGTGCATATATTGTCTCTTGTAGTTTATAAAAAAAAACTGGAAAGTCAAATTTAAAAAATATTTTATGAGTACAAATATTTTATTGGATTTCTTTGTAGACTTGATAATCACAGATGTAGATGGCAAAAAGTTCACAAAATAAGAAGTACACTAATGATAATTTTGGTGATTCCTTAGTATTATTTAGTGTGTGACTTGCTATTTAGAAAATTCTTGTATGCTGATATAGTTTCTAGAATTTCTAGTGACGTCTGAGTGTAACACATCCAGACTACAATGACAGCATTAGGACGGTGATGAGATTTCTTTTCTTTGGATCAGTGCAACTAGATTGGTAATAGTTCTGTTGCAACTGATTAGCAAATCTAAAATGAACATGGAAGGACAGGGAGTATCAGTTTAGCCATGTATTCTGCTAATAAACCTTCATATGTCATGTCCTTGGCTTTGCATTTACAACAAAACTATGATCATTATTTAGTAACAAGCTCATCAATCTGTAGCTTGAATGTGTTTGGAACAGTGACATAATAAATAGTGCGTAGTACAGTGTCTAGCCTGTAATACATATTCGATGATGGTGGATTTTATTATTTTTTATTTTAATTGTTTATTGCAAATATCTAAATAAGATACAAGGTTTTGTTGGTATCTGCTTCTGCATAAAACTAAAAAATAAAGGTGTCCCTCATTCAAAAATTCCTACAGTGTACACAGAGAAATTTATACAATTTTTTTTCTTGGTAACTCATGCTACCTAGCAATAGAGTCTGAGAAAGCGAAGCTGAGATGTTGGTCCCTTTTGTCCTATAGAATTTAGTCAACTGTGAGGAGCCTGAGGCAGCCATTTAACAGTCTAGACATAGTGTGGCTTTGCTTTGTTCACATGCAACAGCGCAAAACTCTGGAGTCTTACCTGAAACTGTAAATGGATCAGTGCATTTGGAAAGTTCCTCTTGAAACACTGGCAGAGAAGAAGCAAAGGAAGGGAGCAGGTGGGAAATGCTTTGCTTGATGAAAAGGCAAGAGAGAGAAGAAAGAGAGTAACAGACGAGTGGGGAGGAGAGTGAGATGGAAGGTGAGAATTATGCCATAATTCTTTTAGCTAAAAGAAAAACTGTGATTCTTTGAGTATGGTCCAAAGGAAGTCAGGCTTCCAAGTTGCCAACAGGTACATTTCTCTATCTCTTTTTAAGAGAAGGTTGTTTAGGATACATATCAGAAGCACTCACTTTAATACTGTACTGTCTTTAGCAATGACTCAAAAGTCCTGTTCCATTCCTAAAATATAAGATGAAGGACATGAGCCTTACCCCAAACAAGACATAGTCTAATACTTTAGAAATTTTAACAGCTTCCCTAAGCCAAATTTTATTTCCCTTGTCCTCTGCTAAAATGTCTATATCGTATCATAGGGCATGGACTTCAAAATGTCCACTGCAGCCGAACACATTTGTGTACAGAGATTTTCTCCACTGCTTATGATGTCTTAAGTTTTTCCAGTGCTATTTTCCCATGACACATCTTTCCTTCTAGGTATTTTCTCCTTTTCCACCATGAAATTCAATTAGTAAACTCTTACTGAACCTATAACTTAGCTGGAGAATGGCTATTTTCTTCACTTGTGTGGAATATGTATATTTAACTGGACTTTTATAGAATATTTAGAGGATGCTACATAATGTCTCATCTTAGTTATTACTACCAATTTATTCTGTTCAAAATTTCATATTAAAACCAAGTGTGGTAGTATATGCCTATCATCCTAGCATTCTTCCACGGTGAGGCAGAAAGACTACAAGTTCAAGCCCAGCTAGAGAAAATTAGTAATTTAGACTCTGTATCTAAGTAAAACAACAACAACATCAACAACAACAAACCAAAAGGCATCTGGGGCTGTAGCTCAGTGAAAAAATTCTGTTCAATCTTCAGTGCTATTGTCACTTCAAGATTCACATTATAGAGAGTGTTAAAGCTAAACACTCCAGTTTTACACAGTGCTTTTATTCAAAAAAGACTCAAACTGACAGTTTTTTTACTATACACTTAGGAAACAGACACTGCAAAGTCAAGGATTAGGTACTTTGATGTTATAAGGAGTCAGGGACTAACTAAGAAATTTTTGTTCTTCCTTCAATCAAAGTAAGATTTTCTCTAAGGAATTACTTTTGAATCTTAATTCTTTAGAAACTACACTCTTGTTTCTACTAATGTTAACAGATGCAAGTCTTCATATCCCAGCATACTACAATGAAATTAAACTCTTAATGTTCAATGAAGATGCATTTTCAAATACTGAAAATGTCTGAACTAATGTTTTATAAAAATGAATAAAGCAATCAAAATGAAATGGTACTTTCCTCTTACATAAGATCTTTCTTAAATGATTTTAATTATACCTTAATGTGACCAGGAAGATGTTAGGGAGACAGGAGATTGCTTGAAAACAAAACCTTTAAAAGGAAGATTTATCATTTAGATAGAAAGGAGCTGGCAAAGTCACCATGAGAGACACTGACTTATTAATACAATCTCAATTTAAATATAAGGTAGGGATATGTAACTATCATGCAATTTTAACATACTTGTACTATTTGTTTAGTTACTACAGGGTTTGAAAATGTCAAGTCACATGCATTCAGATATTAAAAATCATGAGATTTTTAAAAGTCTGTCAATACAATTTAAATTAACACTTTTTCAGTGTAGTAATATATGAATCAAGTTAGTGACAATCTCAAAAATTATTTAGCCAAGATTAAATTTAAAATTTTGATTTATTATTGTATTTCATATCTAGTCAAGAAAAATTATATATATATATATGGCAAATAAGCTCTTATGAATACATGATATTCATATTAAAACCTGAAGATGTTTGGCATTGAGTTGGTAATATGCATTGGGCCTATAGAAAGAAGTAAAATGCTTTTTAGAGATTTTGAGCTATATGTCACAATATCTAACTGCCAACTTCCAAAGAGAGGCCCTTTGAGTTATTTTTTTAAACTCTTAAGAGCTTAAGTTGCCTCATTTATAAAATGGGGATAAAACAGTTTCTTCAATTTATATGAACTATTTTTATTATAAAATATTTGGCTATATATATATAATAAAACACTAAATTATTTGATTAACTCTACACTAATACTTTGAATATCTATATAAGTCACTCTTTAGGGATTTAGAACTAGTTAAATCAAGTTTAATGTTAGAATTGTAACTGAAATTCCATCTTACTGCCTACATAACTGGTTCATATAGGTTAGAACATAGTAATCTCCCAAGTATTGGCTAAGCTATTTTCTTTCCCCGTAGCAGCAGAAATTAAGTACAAGTGACAGAATCTCTAGTTAATCTGTGAGCACTCATTTAGTGTTCCTGAGTTAGAGATTAGCCTTGTTCCCAAGCTACTAACTCCATCTAATGAGATGTATAATGTGGATGTGTGTAAAATATGCATTATATCAAATCTTTCCCTTAATTTTGGAATAAGAGCAAAAAGAATAATTTGAGTAGAATTGAGAAGAGAAATAACTTGGCAGGTAATAAGAGATACTGTGTGGCTGTTTGCTTTTATCAATTAATAACTAGAGGACAAACATAAATCTGTTACAAAAGAGGTATCAAATATTTGCTCTTAATTGCATAAGATCTAGATGAAGATCAAATTCAACATACTGCATTTGGACCAAATTGGGTTGAGAGAATTTTGAGCAGAGATTACAGTGGACCAAATTGGGTTGAGAGAATTTTGAGCAGAGATTACAGTGGACCAAAGCAATGCTGTAAGGCCGTCATAAACTGGTAACATTCAAACTGTTCTTCAGTTAGGAAAGACAAAGATTGAAGCTCACACTCTTCACTGCAATATCATACTTCTGATTGACACCATTGATGATCTAATCCATCCATGGCCTAAGCCAGGATTAGGAGAGCTGTGTGCAGAAGTTATAGATATATAGGGGAAAAGTGCAATATTTATTTTCAAATTGAATAGTGAAATAAACAAATATATACTGAGTACCCACTAGTGTCAAGCCAATGTAGGTGGTAAAAATATAGAATCCAGTATGAATGGCCTCTCAAGCAACTCAATTGTTTATATTAAAAAGGATATTCAGATAAAACATTTATACATATTAGTGAATAAATTCTGTTCTTGTTTGTATGCTGGCATTTATGAATCAAATCCTCTAAAATAATTATGTAACATACAAGTTACATTAATATTAAATTTTCTGATCTACAGTAAGAGACAATGCATCAATGTATATGCTAATTGATTTCACTTATAATATAGTTCACTTATACTATACTATAGTTCACTTATACTATACTATAGTTCATTGAAAAGAAAGATTAATGTTATTATCTGTGTGTTTCTTATTTGTAAGTCTTTTTGGTTTATGTCATACTCTGAGTAACTTCTTTAAAGATAACAATGCGTAGTATAGTAAGTATTGTTATTCTTATTATTTGACTATGAAAATTTTTGATCAAATGAAATTTTAAAAAGAGACAATAATTATGTTAAATATGTCTTGAAAAAGCATAATAGTAAAACTAATGAGAAAATTGGTGATTTTTTTCCAGTACAATGTCATATTTATATTATGCTGATATTGATCACAAATATTTATTTATTATGCATTAAGCAATCTTACAGGTATTTTAACTTCACAACAACTTATGACGGACTAATTATAGTATTTCTAACAAACTAATGAGGAATCTGAGACCTAGTAATGTGACATACTTGCCTAAATAAGATGACAGAGGTGGTAACTGGTAGAGATAATCTATGAACTATTTATTTTCAGACATTATCCTTTTAACTGTCAGGACTCAGGAAAATTGGAATAAACACAGAATTCAAGAATTAAATCTTTTGGAATTTCTTCATAGTCCACCCTAAAGTGTCACAGAAGCAAAAATAATATGGTTGTTTAATAATAGCTTTTCCTATTTGTTTAATAAAATTAAGTTTTAAATGTTTGCACTTTTGCTAAAATGTATAAATATTACTATAGTTTGATTCCAAGTCTTATTTTCAAAGGAGAGTATGACAAGAAATATTGCAGTTTTTTTCTTTATGTGGTGATATCAGTGAAAATGGAATCAATTTTATTGTAAGTACAACATATGAAGAAAGATGTTCAACATCAATGCTTTAAAGTCATTCAGCTTGACATTTCTTTGTGAAGTGGGCAGAAAATTAAATTGCCGGAAATTAGAGAAGAAAATCACATACTATGTAAAGTAACAAGTCCAATGACAGTGGAGGTCATGCTTCTACTGAGGTAACTATGAATTTTACCATGTGAGTTTCACTGATGCTAATGGGAATTGTGCAATTGTCCTTCTTGCTGTGCTCTGAATCATTACCCCTTAACGGCCTCAAAATATCAAACTTTTCCTGGCATTTTACATTAGCTATACAGACTGGCACTGTTATAGTACATTTATTTAAAAAGTTGAAGTTAATTTCATTATATATAGTTTTAATGTTTTAAACTGTTTTCACTCAAACTCTACTCTTCAAGCTAACATTCTGATATTCTCAAACTTGATTCTTTTGAATTGCTCAAGTGCTCCAATTGAGAATTTAAAATTGGAATATGTTACTTATTGTTTGAATATTCAAGTTTTTACAACAAATATTTTTTAGGTTGATTTAAGAATCTAGTTTGTTCCTTACGAAATAAGAGAATTAAGATGTGGATGTTGATTTTTAGAAGTTATTCTTCTGGTATAGAAAATGAGAAAAGAAAATGGAAAATTGTGGCAGTAACTAAATGCATATATTACCAAGAAAATTCTTAAAAAGTGCTTCTTACTGCAACAACTCAATGTGTAATAAGATTAGAAAACTTAGATTTCATCTCTAACTTTCCCTCTGGTGGGAAAAAATGGAAGACAGGGAAGTGTGGATTGGAAAGTGGGAAAGTTTCAACACAACTCATCCTAAGAAAGTGCAATGCTAATAGGAAGTAATATACATAAAACACCTAACAAGATCTCCTGGCAAGTGGAAGCACTCAGAGAACATCAATTATCTTTGGGTTTCAGGAGCAAGGTGAACTCTCTTTGAACTAGGGATCAGTTCATTTAGTCATCATATAAAGGAGTATAAAGGTACAGGGAAGAGATATTTCAGCCTTAAAATGGTTGTAAGATGGAGGAAGGATGACAAGTAAGTGAATTTCAAAACCAGATCTTAAAGGGGCATAAAAGAGTCCAACTGGAGGTTTAATAGTGGGTTGGGGCATTATTAATATAACTGAGTAAGAGGTGCTGTTGGCACTGTACTGAAGGCAAGAAGGTTACAAATTCTATAAACAGTGCTATTCAACACATTCTATATACAGTACTACTATTTCAATAAAAATATTGTTCCTCTAACATGTCAAAAGCATGCCGTTTGATAAATATTGGGGGATACCGCCTATGAAAAAAAGCAATGAGAAGTGAGTTTGGGCTCTAGTATCACACTGAGTATCAAATGCCCTGCAAATAAGTCTATCTTAATTATAGCCAATGAGACTCTTGGAAATTTTAAGAAAAGATGAATAAAAAAAAGAAAAGAAAAGATGAATGATAATAGTTTTTGGAAGTGTTGAGAGTCAGGAGTGATTTAACTCAAGAACATAAATTAGGCATTTATTGACAAGGTGGTTGAGTTGGGGAAAATAACAATGGGCAGATGGTCAGAAGGGTTAAGTGGCCAATGAAAATAAACATAAAGAAAAAGATGGTAATGACCAATTCTGAATGGAGAGAGGCAGAAATTCCAAGCATAATTAAGATATTCTTATTTGCCTTTTGACACTTGTTTTTTTTCCCCTTTCTGGTCAGGTAAATAACCAATGAAATTTTCACTTTTTCTGAGAGCTTAAGACTTGAGAGAAGAAAACCTTCTAATTTTTCAAAGGCAGAGTTTCTTCTTCTGACTCACTCTTAAGTCTATGACAGTAACACTGCCTTGAGGGACAGAGTGGGAAAACAAGCACCTGAAACACAATTTTAGCAGGATACCCTGCAATTCTCCATAAAATGTGAGTGTAGGAACTGTTGCTCTGGGGCCACATACTTGAACTTTTCCATCAAAACTGGCCCCACTCCAATTCTTTAATTTTTCATGAATAAGAGTTACTACAACATAAAAGTCTTGAAAGGACAGAGTGATGCACACACCAATACATACAAATGTACATCCACACACTTACAACTGCACACCACCCCTTGGAACAATCAATGGTGGCTAAGCTATGGCATGAATGACAGAGTTTTCTGATTCTTCCCACGGAAAGCTCTAAAAGGTTTAGCATCTCTAAACTAGAACAAAATAAGAAGGCAATTAGTGTTCTAAGAATATTTATGGATCTTAATTTCTTCTTTAATTTTACTTTACATTTTACTAAAACCCAAGTAGCTTATTTGTTCTTTTTTAAATTGGCTCTAAAGCAAAGGCTAGAAACGATGGACATGCATGGCAACCACACCAGGCATCTTTGTACAATGGGCATTTATGGTTTATATAGTGTGTGTTGCTGTGTCCAATCACAAAGCCATTTTGTTTTCTTAAAAATGTTCTTATGTGGCTGCTCAGATGGGTTATACATAAAAATCACTTCATGTGTCTATGTTAAACAGCCAGCAATTGCTCTCAAACTATGTATATCATAATATTCAATAGGTTAATTATATGTTACTTCAAAAAGGATTTGCTACTCTGTTGACTTAGATTTCCATTTATTTTTGCATGACAGCTTGTATTTTTATTAAATTCTGTAAAATTTCTACTAATTGATTTTCCTTCTCAAATAAAAAGAGTTATAAATTCAAATCCACAAACTTAAGATAATACGTTGCAGAGGGTACCATGGCAAATGAGGCAGAGCAGTTACTTTACTAAAGGCATTCACTTTCAACATTCTTACCAATCACCCTGCCAGACAGACAATGTACTGTAGTTGCATTTGTAACATGGGCTGTTAGCTTGTGAACCCAAACCATAAAGCCTCCTTCAGTTCTTTATTAACGGCTACACCACATGGCAGTAGTGCAGTTCTTTTATTAGTCAAGACATGGATAGTGTTCCCTGATACTCAAACTTCTGATTTCCTCCATAGCCTTGAAAAGGGTAGCACAGATGCAGTCTTTGTTTCAATCATAAGCATATATCAGTGTCTGTGGTCCTTTTTACCAAGGTCTTTTGGGCTTTCCTGCTTGTTGGCTGATTAACGCAAGGGAAATGCAGAGATGAAGGTCTTTCATGGATATCAGCTTGGTGCCAATCTTGCAGTAGTTTACATTGACCCATAACAGCCAAGAAGCTAGAAAAAAAATTTACAACCATAGGCAGAGTATAGGGTAACCATAAATCTTGAGCATACACATTATTTTGTAAAATTATTTTCTTTGAAACAGAATCATTTTTTCCCCTAATTAAATTCTATATCTGGACATCAGTTAAGCTCACTCAGCAATTAGCTGTAGTCTAACTAGATAAAGAAATGTCTTCTACAGGTTAATTTCATACTGTATAAATAATTATCTATATCATATATTCTCTGGGATGCCTGTTAGATACACATTTATTTTTACAAGGCATTTACTATTTTATAGACTGTTATAAGACTTATGTTCACTTTTTACATAATAAAAATGTAAACAAAGCCATTTTGACATTCAGTCCCCACATTGAAATAATCTCTGACTTGAATAAATGAGTCCAAAATTAAAGAGGTATTTCCAGAAGAACCAATGTATAGGATTGAGCCTATTTGTTGCTATAACAAGGAAATACACACACACACACACACACACACACACACACACATCTTACTATGGACTCCACATTCACATATTTTTAAAATTTCATAGTAATTTAATTTTCTCAAAAACCTATGGCAATTGTTTGCTAATAGGGTTGAACAAACTCTCACAAAGACGTAAAATAACTTACTAAGTTTCACACACCTGTAAGCGTTAGGATTCAAAACACTAGCCCTACAAAAGATTGCTTGTTTATAAATGTCTGTAAAATTATCCATTTTTTCATAAACTAGCCCTATCTTTCTGAGGCAACTGTTTGATTTACTTTGCCTTCATGAAATGTGCCAGCTGTAATGTAATGTGAGGTGTTCTTGGTTTGTTCTGTTTTCATGTGTCCATCAGTATGGGTACTGGGAGGTGAATCAATAGAAAAATTCCTGATTTGGCCACTCATAATTATGACATAATTCATAACTGGTATGTGGGAAAATAAATAAATGGCTCTAAGTTAACAAACAAACAACATGCCAAAACCTCCTGACCACTGTTCAACCAACTGAAGGATTACTGCAAACAATTAAAAAAATATCAAAAATTGAGAATCTTTGATTAACTGCTTATTGAAAAATAGTTCTTGATATGGAATGGATTCCTTTTTTGAGAAAAGAATAACTGAAGATATTTCTGAAGAAGATAATTCTGGACATACATAAATATGAAGAATTTAAAAGCTCATCAAGATCATATATTCCCTGTGATTCAGAAAATAATGATGGGCTGGGGTCACAGAGGAAGGCATAGGTAAACACAAGCTCATGTGTCTGAGGTGCAGATAGGGAGCTGATAGGATGGAACTTTTGGTGAGATACATCGAATATCTCTGGTGTAAGAAACTAAAACTAAAAGTGTAAATAAGAGCGAAAATATACAATATACAATGTGAAATAGGAAGAAATGTCGAAAAGGAAAAGAGAACTAGGAAGGGGGAGGGGAAAAGAAGGCAGAGAAAGAAAAAAAATGATTGAGATATAGAATCTCTAAGCACAAATTCTGCCCAAACTATGCTCCTTTTAAAACAATTTGCTAGTATGTTCATACTTGCTTTCATTTCCTCAGGCAATTTCTGACAGCAAAGTGAATTCAATGCTAGACATATTTAAAGGCAAATACAATTCGTACCTAGAAAGAATCAAACTAAATGCTTTTATTCTGGAAAACACCGACTCCATCTGAAAATATTAGCTATTTGTTTTAATTTTCTAAACAGTCTCACCTCAAAGTCAAAGTTGAATTTTATGTCTACTATCCTTCATTTCCTAAAACAGAAAAATAAAATACACTATTTGTTCTCAACAATTTTTAAGGAAGGGGCTAAGATCATAGAGTTAGCTTATTTCCTTCTTTGTACATGATTCTGATTACAATAATTCTATACAAATGGTAAACGTCATTTCAAAAAGTCTAAAATTTGGTATGGCTTATTTGATAAGATAGCAAATGGAATTCCTTACTATCTATTAGTTGTTATATAGAACATTGCTTCATGTATCTATAGAACATTAAAACATTTCATAGTAATAAAGGTATCACTGCAAAATTCTCTGTGCCTTCTAAATTTTTCAATTTTCAACTATATTCAAAATATTTTAAATATATATATATATGTGTGTGTGTGTGTATTATTTTTTCCACTGCTGGAGACTGTTTAACCTAGGGCTTTGTATATATAAGTGCTCTACTACTAAGTCACATCCCCAGCAAAGTTTTGAAGGCTATTCATGGCTTTCCAGAACCTGATTTGAGTAGATTCCAATAGATAAACACAAATATTATCATATGCACAAACGTCTACACACACACACATGCAGAAATACATTCCATTTTGGCAAGGCAGCACATGCATGCAAGAATATGGAACACATACTTAAAGTGCATTTAAATGTTAGCATTATGCTCATATTATCCATACATATCTATCATGTAGTAAATATCTGATGAATTAATGGCAAGTAAACTTTGTGGTAGAATCTTAGGAGAGAGGTGTAGGAAACACAGGAGGAACACTTGGACCAATACTCTGAGTTATGAGGAGCTGATGTTGAGGTCAGTTTACTGCTGCATAGAGTGTGCAACCATTTCCGACCCAGACTACATATACTCAATTCATATTTAGTATACTGATAATAAGTAAATGATTAATCAACTGAAGCTGAAGAATTTGAATTAAAATATTTTTAAGAATTTGTTATTATTTCATCTTTTTTTCTAGGACTAAGACGTCTTAGTATTTAGAAATCAATTATTCCTGCTAGTCACTCTTTGATTAAATAATTTAAAAAACACTAAATTAAGATTTTCTGACTCAAAACAAATTTTAATGCTAATCTAGGCTGGGCATGGTGGTGTGTGTCTGTAATCTCAACACTTGGGAGGCTGAGGCAGGAGAAGTGCTGTGAGTTCGTGGCCAACCTAGGCTACATAGTAAGGCCAGTCTGAACTATGCAGCAAGACTGTCTCAACAAAACAAAACAACTAGTCTAACTGGTAAGGTCTAGAGTTTTTAAACATTCTGTTTCTTCTTCTATTTTATTTTTGTGAAATGTCATGTACATGCACCAGGGGAGGGTCAGAAAAGGGGATAAAAAAAGAAGAAATGCCATGTGTGTGTACTAACTCCTCATAATGAATGTAATCATTATGTACCACAAACATGCCCAATAGAAATAAATAAATAAATTTCTAGGAAAAACACTCTGTCCCAATTAAGGAGTTTATCCTAAAGGGTAATTGATATCTTGCAAACTATGGCCACCTTCTTAACAAAATACAGGCTTGATTTCCCCAGCCCAATATTTCATATACAGAGAAAAGAAGTATCAGGCATAGCTATTCCGCTACTGACCTTCTTGAACTCAGATACTGTCATACTGAACAAGACTTGGATGCCTAAAAGATGGTTCTGACATAAATAAGGTGGTCAGTAAATATTTGTCAACTGAATAGTTCATGAGTGGTAAGAGAATCTGTTTAAAAACATAGCTTATAAGTTTATAAACAATAAATGTACAGAAAATGAGCCACAATAAGCTATTGGTACTAGTCAAGCTAAATGAGCACATAAAAATCTGATTTTAATACCATAAGTATCAAAGGAGAGAAGGTAAAAATCCTGTCATAAAAGTCCTTTCTTCTTTTCCTAATATATATTTTGATGTATAACTTCATGATTTCGAGTAATTTTAGATTTAACATGAGGAATTCTTATAATGAAATCATAAGCTTATTAGTATTATGGCCATGAAGTTGCCACAATAAAGTCTTAGTGATTTGTCCACTTCTTTAAAAACAGTATACATAACTATATATTCTGTCTACTCATCATATCTAGTCATCCATCCATTTTCCTACTTATCTTTATAATGTTAATATTCTATTTTTATTTGGCAAAACTTAGTCAGATTCAACTATCTTGAACAATTGCATTTAAAGCTAAAAGGTGACCACATTATTATCAGTGGATATGCGAGAGTCTTGTCAACCAGCACATGCTATCTCAGGATCAAATCATGAAATCGCTTCATCATTGTGACCAACTTCTAAACACACCTCAATGGAGTTTTTCTCAATGACTCCTACTCTCTATTCTGAGATTCTTAGGACTAAATGAAGCACTTGATCACTCATTGACATACATCTAAATTTGTTCCCAGGAGAAATTCAGGAAACTTCACTGGACACCTTTTTTCGGAAGTTGAATTGTCCTCTAAAAAGTCTCTTTAGTTTCATAATAACTTGGAAAACATTACAGCTGCTCATTTGGTTTGAAAATCACAGGCTTTATATATTTGACTAAAATGACAGCCAAATCTTCCAGATCATTATCGTGCAGCACAACCGAGAACCCATTCTCTTTAGCTTTTAATTTTTCAAGTAACAGAAGCAATTTGTAGGTAGCATTATCTCAGAAGTATACATTACAGAGGAATTTAAAAATGCATTACTGGATAAAGTTGGATATTTGTTTAGCCATTCAGAACTTGTCTGTGCAGTTCTGCATTCTCATGTGATGTTATGAATTTGTTTCCAATGGTTACTACCAGAAAAAAGTTTCAAATCTAAAAACATACTTGCAATAAAATTTCATATCCAATATGAAGTGAATATCAATATATTGCTCATTATCAAGTATGCAGATACATTAGTGTGGGTTTAATTAAATTTACTCAATTATTAAAAATGATCTCTAGAGAGTTTATATATATATATATTTCTATTACCAATATAACTTTGCTTTTACTGTTTTTTTATTAGTATGTGTTTGCAGTATATAATGATTATATACCTTGTAGGGACTTGGTACATATGATCTCTGTTCTGTGTGCCTCTTCTACTCTGGACAACAGTTAGAATGTCCTAGAATGTTCATTATCTCAAATAATGACAAACATATTAGTATTTGAAAAAATAAGACTTAGCTATTAGATGTCAAACTTCAAAATCTAAATAGATTGAAAGCTTGCAAAGTAAAAAAAGAGGTTATTTTTCTCATTTTCCCTATAAGGTAAAATTCCAAGGCTGGGAAAAGTAAGAAAATGACAGGCATTAAAAAAAGAATCTAGAGGCTCATGATATCACTGAGAACAAGAATATTTCTTTTACTGATGCACACAGAACAAGAGTCCATGGTGGAGAAGAATGACAGAAACCTCAGATGAATTGGAACTCCTGAACAGAAAAGTTTGACTGGCAATGTCAGCTAAGAGAAACTCACAGAATTGTCCTTAGCTTGGAGCAGTAAAGAAGCAAAATTTCTCCAGTGAAAAATGCACGAGAGCCAGCAGGCCTAATGTGTCCTTGGAATGACAACAAGGGGGCTGCAGTGGAAGCTTACAAGGACCAGTGACCACAGAACAGACTGCAAGGAGAACATCTCAGTGGGGGCCAGCGCGGATAGCTGATGACGCTGAGGGCCAGACGGCCCCCACCTGGCAGTTTGCAGACAGAGTCCTGGAGGACATTCAGTTAGGGCTGATTGAGATTGAGCTTCTGCCACCTGATGGAACTGGGGCCCAGAATACCAATTAAGTTCAGCAAGAAAAAAAATACAGAAAAAGGGTTTCTTGCATACTTGAACACCTGAGCCTATGCACTGAGATTGTCCGTGTTACAAATCCATGAATTATATGTGGAAAACTATTATTACTCTAGTATTCCATTCTAATTATTTTATTTACATAATATACCTATTTTGTTTAGTACTTCCTGTAGCCTGCTTGCTACTTCCTATATTGTACCCTTTTAGACTATATCATAGAACTATTTTATTTAGAATTTATTTTTCATTTCTTAACCATGGCATATATCAAAATTTACTATGGGGATATCTGTGTATTCCATCTCATATTTCCTTTTTTCTTGTTTTCCTCTTAACCCTGGAAATGAAAGAATGCAGTCTCTTGATATATGAAAGCAATAATAGTTTATCAGTCTCAAAAGCAAATACTGTTCATATTCTTCCTTTCTCTTACTACTGAATTTGTATGTGATTTTAGTTTAGGTTCAAGTCCTGTAATTCTCAAATCTTTAATCATGTTGTTAATATAATCAGCCTAGTAGCCTCATATTCTATTCTTTGACCAATTTCCTCACACTTTCATTAGACAGGTATTATGTGGCTGCTGATTTTAAACTTTGAGCTATAATTCCCTTACTTTAGTAAATAATGCCTCGAAGGGGCATTCCACAAAGGGAGCAGGAAACATCATTGCCCAAATACTAAGAAGCAGACATAATCCACTGAAGTGATAGCATAGAAAAGGACACAGGATAATGGACAAATGGACAGGCTCCACTAAATTACCTTTACATACCCATTCCTTATATATGTCACAAGGAGTTATGGCTCAGTTTAGTGGTTTGGAACCCCCCAAAAACCATGTTTTCCTTAATATTATATATGTCTATTCTAAGTTTTGATGGACTCCAAATTGTATTTTAAAATAGCCTTATTTTTTTGTAATCATCATTACATTTGCTTTATACTACTTCTAATAAAATGCTCTGTCTCTCTCTCTCTCTCTCTCTCTCTCTCTCTCTCTCTCTCTCGACAGGGTCCCACTATGTAACCTGGGCTGGCCCTGAATTTATGTTCCTTCTACCTCAGCATCCTGAAAGCTAAGACCAAAAGTGTGCCTCCATGCCCACTGAAATAATGGCATTCTAAAACATAATGTAACCTGAAAAGAAGAGGTAATAGTTGTTATAAAATTTACTTTTTGCTGCTCTATAGGCTAACTTTTTAAAATTCAAGCTCTATTAGTCGTATTTTTCCTCTACAGAATGAATGTAAGTACTTTTCTACCAGACAAATACATCATGCTCCTTTAACAGCAACAACAACAAAAAAGTCCTGCAGGCCTGTGCCCCTTGGATGAAAGCAATGTGTCCTTTGACATCTACTAATGGACAATGATCACAGACTAGTGCAGGTGGGAAATGCTATTTCGGGGTAATAGCTCACACCTGGAAAGGTCTATTTTTTTCTCTAAGATTTTTTTTCACAGCAGTGAAAATAAACTAATTAGGTCAAAACATCACACTGGGACCCAGCAGCTATGACTGTCTCTCTCAGTTGTGTCCCCACAAGAGGCCACTGTCCAAAGGCAAACAAATAATAAACTCCAACCAGAATAGGAGCTCTTGATTTAACCATTTCTCCTTTCAGGCTAATTACTATTGTTTTTCTGCATTTTGAATTCATGTGAAATTCATAGGGGAGAAAACTGGTATACAGGAATGAACAAGATGAAAGGAAAGACACAGAAATTTCTTCCAAAATTGAATTTTCTAACACCATAGCCTCTTCTAAGACCCAAGTACTATGCAACCTGGGTTAAGTGACAAAGAATTACAATTGCAGTTCCAAACCTCTACTCTTAAACTGCACCATGCTTCTATGGAAACTCTACATTGGCAGCACTCAAATAATGATTACAGGCATGGGGACATCTGCTTGTATTCATTTGGTGATTTCATCCACAAAAAAAGAAAGAAAGAGTCAAAAAGCAAAGTCAATAATATTTCTCTTCTTTCCTCTCCTTGATCTTCCTGTGGTTTCGTTAACTCAGGAGTCTTGGCCTCTAAATAACTCCTTGTAGTGTAAACATGTGCTAATAAAAAATTTAAAAATGAAAAAAAAAATCACTCTTAGGATACAGGTTGGTGGACCAGAATGATTAAGACATCAAAAAGTGTAGGACCCATTTTCAGCTGTTTTATCAGTATTTCTTAATTCAATGAAGTAAATTTGGTTTTGGTTGTTCAGGTCCTTCAATAAACCATTGTTTTCCTTGCTACTTATGTATATTTCACTTGGGTACTTATTTTCTATTCAATTCCTGATCACCTATAAGACACATAAACTAAAAAAAATAAGACCCCAAAAATGTAAAATATTACACATCTCCCACAGCAGTGAATAGCAGGCCATGCACTTAACATGTATTTAATATAAATTTAAAACATATCAAAATAATTAAGACAATTTTTTAAACTAGAAAAATAATAATTCCATTATATACTCTAGTACTTCTTGTATTTTTGTATTTGTTTTGTCTGTTGTATAAACCATGCTCATACTTACTGTATTTCACATTTGTTAACACATGTTTGCAGTACATAATGATTACATTAACTGTAGGGAATTGGTTTATATACATAACACATTTTACTTCTTTTTTTTTTCCCTGCTCTCCATCTCCCTTTTATTTTTCCAGGATCAGATTAATTTATTTATCTTGTAAGATCATATATAAGTTAAATCTTATCATATTATTCCATGCTTAATCATGTTTTTAATACTGTTTATTTTTAATAGTTGTGAAATATTATCCCATTCTACTACTGTTAAATATTAGATTTAAATTTTTATTCTTACAGTGTATGTCATCATTTTATTTAATACTTTTTTATTTTGCATTTATTGCATGCCAGGCAATAGTGTTCACTGTCAGAAATAGAACATAATTTTTATAATCATGGACTGAGAAAGACTTACAAAGGATGAAAATACAGTCAGATGTGTGGATAGGAATCTACTAACAGCTGGTACCATACTACATTGTTTTTCCTTAATGCCAAAAATGGCCAGATAATAGACACTTGAGCATATATATAGGTATATATATATATATATATATATATATACCTTAAATAAGCATATATAGAGGTATGCCTTAAATAAGCATATATATATACCTTAAGAATATATATATACCTTAAATAAGCATATATATATGTATCTTAAGAATATATATATACCTTAAATGAGCATATATATATATATATACCTTAAATAAGCATATATATACCTTAAGAATATATATATATATACCTTAAATAAGCATATATATACCTTAAGACTATATGTGAATATATATATCTTAAATAAGCATATATATATATATATATATATATATATACCTTAAGAAAAAAAAATATATATACACATGTAGGTAAGGATAGCAGTGTTGCTCCATTTTTGATCTTATTTAATGCATGGTGCCCTCTCAGTACGAATTAACAATGATTGATCACTGCAGTCATGTCCAGCAAACATTCCAGGACCCAGGAGAGCTTTTAAAGTACTTGTAAGCTGGAAGAGTGGGACATGTGCTGTTTGAAGATGGTCCAGCTTATTATTCCCTTCTGAACATCTCCAAATCTCCTTCCTGTATCTATGAAGAGTCACAGCTAGAGGTATGAGACCCAGTCACCTTGTGTAACTGAAGTGTGAAGGGAACACCAGCAGGAACAAAGAGGGTAGATTAATTTATGATGGGGAACCACGAAGAGTTTTGAAGCAGTTCAGGGAAGTGGTTAGATTTGGATTAAGAATGACAGATATGAGAGCAATGCAGTAGAAGTCTGAACAGGGAGGACCTGCAGGTGACAATTATAATTATCCAATAGAAGGACTAAGGCATTAAACTAAGACAACTGCAGACAAGTTTTCCTTTATTGATCATTATACCCAAAGTTATTAGGAGTGATCTCATTTGATAAATTGTTGTGACTATTATCTTACCTCCTAAAACCTATTTTCCAGTTACTTTCTAAAAACGATGTGCCTGTGTGTATACACATACACAATAAACACATAAAATGTGTATCCTCTTTTAGTATATGCCTTTCCAAGCTGAGCATTATCTATGCCATTCTAGGAAAATAAAAGCACAAAGATATGACGTTTTCTTGGGTTATTACAAGCAAGGTAGTATGTATGCCAAGAAGCCCAGCAGTGCCAAAGTACATACACCATTGCAAACACACCTGAAAACACAGTATGCAATCCAGAGGCAATCTTTACAGTGATATTAATACAACAGGATATGTCTTGAGGGAAGTTACCAGGAGGAATGAAGTAATGAAAAACTTGTCATTTGAGAATTTCTTGAAAAAACTGGTGATATTTACAATGTGGGAGAAATAATCATAGAACAAGCAGTGATTGTCATTAAATATTTGAAGTTCTATCACAATGAAAATACTCAGGTTCTGATAGACTCAGGAGACATAAGCAGCATGTATTTAACAGAGTCAATGTAAACTCATTCTGAAGCCATGTGCACTAGGATTTAGAACTGGTGAACAGTGATTTATGCTGTTGTATGAAGCAATAATCCTTCTCACTGTGCATTCCTCCCAAGCTCTCAGTAAGAGCTGGGGATGGAAGACTATGTTTGTGTAACAGACACATACAAGAGAGAACTGAGTGACAGACCTTTGCCGGCAAATTATTCAAATGCAGTGCTAAATAATGTCAAAGTACAATTTGAAAATATTCATCATTAATATGAATTTTACAGTCATGGTCAACAAAAAGTAACAATGAGGCTGAAAAATCAAGAAGTTTTACTTTTTACACTTCTTTTGCTTTATTTTCTTCCTGGATCACCAGAGAGAAAGACTGAAAGATGATCCATTCTTAAGGTTAAACAGCTAGAAGCTGCTGATATCTTAGGCTTTCCTAACCCACTGCGGTTTCCTGATTCTGCTTCCAACCAGTTCACCATCACCAACTGCCTGATGCTATAGGGAATACTTTTTGTGTGTCTTCATCTAACTGAATTTTCTGCAGCAATATATAAGTATTTCCTCCTTGAAAGTAGTTTTCCTATTTTTTAATAAAAGATATTTTTTATACCTTTTTTCTTAGACCATAAACTAAGTAAAGGCAAGAGCTATGTTTACTTGTCTTATTTTTGTGTACCTATTCCTCAACATAGTACATAAAAATGTAAATTTTCCTTGCTATTCTTCTTTGCAAGCTCGTTCTCCTCTTTCTGGTCTTTAAATACGGTAATCTCACTGTCTGTTAAAAATTTTTTTTTTTTTTTTTTTTGGTACTGGGGTTCGAACTCACGATCTTGTGCTTGCCAGGCAGGCACTTATACTACTGAGCTAAATCCCTGGACCCTAAATTTTTATATTATTTTTTTCTTCCCATTTAATGGTAAGGCCTTAAATTCAGGAGAATAAGTGTCCTTCTAAGAGAGGGAAAGAGAGAGAGAGACAGACAGACAGACAGACACCAAGGACAGTCATGTAGAGAGAATGTATGTAAAGCATGTAATGAGAAAAGATCAAATGATACAAAGAGAGGCTCACCATACACAAGCCAAGGACAGTAGCTTCTTCACAGCACAAGGAACTAACCCAAACTATCAAACATACTAACACCCTGATTTGCAGACTCTGTTTCTTAATCCATCCAGGCTGTGCTTTTTTAGTAACAGAGAACACTCAACTCTCTAACAAAGAACACAGAACTCTATAATGTTAAAACCTATTGGCTTATCCTTCACTTGGAATAGATCATTTATCTATGCATCATCAAGTACAGGTCATTTGGAACACACTAATTTCCTGAATCATGCAGATTAATCAAATTTTGACACCTCATTTTACTGAATCAAAAAGTCACAGTTTTAAAAAATTCATTCCGATTTTCATCAGGGAATTCCTTACTAGATATCAAATTATAGTGGCAGACAATGGTTTTTGAATTTTGTGGTTTTTACCTGAAAATTTGATTAGTATTGAAAGACAATTCTATCAATGTTTTGCTACAATGAGAAAGAATGATTATACTTAACATTGACACGCTTACCAAGTACCCAAATGTAAATAAGCATAATTTGCAACTCTTCTTTGTACATAATGATGCTCCATGAAAAAAAAATACCTAGTTCAATTTGTATCTGAAACAATCGCATGTCTTTTTCTTCCACTTCTTTGTTTTCCTGGTTACAATCTACATGCTACATAATCTTTGTATAACTTTCACTGGGTCACAAGATGACTAAGAAGACCTACTCCAAAGTTGGCATTCAACAAAATTATTAACTTTCTGCTTTATCAATAACATTGTTCAGTGATATGATATACATACATAAGTGATATGTATGTATGTACATAAGAGAGGGAAAGAGAGAGAGAGAGTGATATGTATGATATGTATGTATGTTCAGTGATATGATACATAAGTATTGTAAGTGAAAAAGGCAGTAAGTGATCTCTGCTGAACTGTCAAGTTTTACCTACAACTTCTTTTGTGCTATCGATAAGAAGATCAACATAGTAAAAAAAACCTCCTTTAAAATGCTAGAAAATGAAACTTGAAACGGATAATCTCTCCTCACCTCCTTCAGCCCCTGCAAAGGTGTGTGGGCCATGCTTTGAGTTTGGCTCTTCCACAGCAACCCAATGTTTCCCAGAATAGCTGTGAGCTGTTTTCCTTCTCTTTAGGTCTGTGCTTCTTTCTTTTTCCCAGCTCACTGGTATCTGCTACCATGCACTTATTTCCTT
This sequence comes from Dolichotis patagonum, assembly GCA_004027295.1. Taxonomy (NCBI): domain Eukaryota; kingdom Metazoa; phylum Chordata; class Mammalia; order Rodentia; family Caviidae; genus Dolichotis; species Dolichotis patagonum. Next base: position 41,327 of record PVJX010012137.1, read on the forward strand.
AGATCTGAATCGTGGCCACATCTGCTTAATTCTTATTTTCTGTGTGGTAGAATCCGGAGGAATGAATGGTAACTGCTAGAGAAGCAAAAATGAATGACTTTTAAAAATCATTGCAGCATTCTCAGAGGCTAAAGGAAGAGGATTGAAAGTTCAAACCAAGCCTGAACAAGTTAGCAACCTAGCAAGATCCTATCTCTAAAAATAAATAAAATAGCTGGAGATATAAGTCAGTGTGAAGGCTCTGAGTTCAAGTCCCAATATCAAACAAAACAATTATATACAACAGAAAGAGAGCAAATGAATGACAAAAACAGAGAAAGAGAGAGAGAGAGAGAGGGAGAGAGAGAGAGAGAGAGAAAGAGAGAGACTGAGGAAAGGGGAGACAGATTTTATGTATTTTTCATAGTTCAGAAATAAAGCAAATACAATGAATTTTAAACTAATTTTGATTTTTCCTTTCCTTGAAAATCCATTATCAACTTCCTCTACTTCATTCAGCAAACACAGCATCACCACATTATTTCAGTAAGTGTCTTGATGTGCTATGCCAGTGTTGCCTCCTTTCTTCTCAGAATGAGATCCTGCTCACTGGCTCACAGCTCTTTCGTAGTTCTCCATTGCCTTAAGCATAAAGTCTCAAATGCCTTGTCAGTGATTCAGCCTTTCTAGTCTAATTAAATCACCAGTCTTTTGTCATTTACCATACCTACATCAATTTTTTCATAAACATAACAAATCTTCAGTTCCTTAAATATGATCTTTCTGTCCAGATTCTTAATCATCCCATATACTAGAATGTCCTTTGAGTGAAACATATTTTATTTCTTTCTGATACTCATTTTCCAGTTCTATTCCTTTTGTGCTATAGTTTCACTTTATATAACACTTCCTTGCTTTCTAGCTTTGTTCCCATAGCACCTGCATTTATTTTATCATGGTATTCATTGTACCATACTAGAATAGATCATCCCATTGCATTTGATCCTTCTTAAACAAAAAGACAGCAGATACAATTACTAGTTATCACATAATCAACTAAATTAGCTCCCTTTGCACTTGATTCCCTAAAATCTTAACTATATGGTATATTTTTATACAATGATGTGACAAATATAAATCATCAAGGTAAATATGGTAAATAAGCATTATGTCAAAGAATTCAAAGTTTAAAACTATGGCTTATACAGTCTATTAAACAATCCAATATTTATGTATTTTTTCATCTTCAAAACTTCCAAGTGATATGTAAAGCAACTGGATTATCTGCAGCATGCCAATTTTATCCTATCTCAGATGTACCTATTATAAAATATGGAAAAAATTGATTTTAAAATCATATAGAAGGGTATTATTGTTTAAAAAATATATATCCTTGAAAGACTTTCAAACATGTCAAAGACTGAAAGGAGAAAGAGATAATAGTCATCTTTGTCACTTGTTAGATAAACTATGTTATCTCTATTGAGAAAAGGGCCACAGCAAAAATGGAGTGAAAATTAACTATAGTAGCAAACAAAACAAGAATCTGATTTTCTCCTTTTTATTAAGTTGATTCCTTGACATAAATTATCTTTATGTAGTTTTATATGTGATATAACTTAATTTTTATATTCGTAGATTTTTGTATTTGTTTTACATGTAACAAATACACATTTGCTGTCAATTTTAAGAGTCCATTCATAATTCACTGTACTTAACACCAGAGCTTTGGCATTGTTATACTAGTACTTAAAATTTTGATACGCCCAGGTGAGTCCTCACCATTTTTGGATGCTAATGGTCTGAAGAGTGTTCTCCTGTAAAAAACCAAAAATGCTTAGTCCAAGATTCATGCAAAAATTCACCATGATATCCTGGTCAGCTGACTTCAGTTGGAATGGTGCAGAGCAGTCACAGGCACAGTCTGCCAAGGCTCTGCTTACAAAAAGTCCTTATCTGAACCATGGCAGAGGATGTGAGAAAAGGGTAAGAGAGGTCAACAATGTGCTATGCCCTAGAAAATCAGGGTCCTTATGTGATGAAAATTTGCATGATGTGTTAACAAATGTTGGCTTATGGTCAAAACAGTAAAATGAAAAAAGTAAACAGGAAAAGAACTGTGAGAAAGATGCTGAAAACACTGAGGGATTTGCACTGAAACACCTCTGTACATCACAATATACCTGAGAAAATCTGATGATCTTAAGAGTTTGGGGGAAGACACTACCCTTAGAGAATTTTCCACTTACTCGACATGTTACCAGTGCAGGGGAGACTTGCAAATAAAAAGTATTATCCTTTACAATGTTGTGCAAATACAGTAGTGTGTTATAAGGTACCAGCCAGGAAGTATGGTAAAAATGTGTTAATTTAACTTTGTTATTTGGAATTTAGGAGTCAAATCTGAAATAAAAATGATCATAAGCCTCTTGAAGTCACAAAATATAAATTTCTTTCCAAAGATATAAGTCTCTTCAAACATGGAGAAATACTACATTCTTCAGCTCATTTTACCTCCACGAAGTGACAATCTCAACCTTTATGATATAGAGATTGTTACACAGATTCAGTTTGGACAGCATTTTGTATCTTTGAGAGGTTAAAATTTCTAAAGCATATGTTTAAGTTTAAGGAAGTACACTCAAAGAATAGAGTTTAATTTTCCATTTGTTTCTTCCTTATACAATGAAACAGCATAACTGTGAAGGACTTTAATCAGATGTTTCTCTCATTTCAGTTCTTACTCATTTTTAAAATATGTTTTATTATTGATACACTTAAGATACTTTTTATGTAAACAGTACACTTAGGTGGTATTGTTAAGACATTCTCTTTTAAAATAAAACAAGCAAGTTCTGAAAAATAGGTGAGGACAGGAATGGTGATTAAATGAAAGGTAGACAAGAAAGTAGAAACAATCCATTGAAATATAAAAAGATTGTCTGACTAATAAAATAAATGAATGTGTAGTAGTTGATGTGACTGAGGTCACTTTCTTCCCCGTCGTCTAGGAGCTGACAAGATGTAGCATGGTTACATAATCTAGCATGACCTGTCCGGTATTATGTGTTTCCTACTCACCGCGAAAGACAGCCACGGTACTTTGATGAACAGTGTAATCTAGAATCAGAGAATGAAACTTTTTAGCAAGTTTATAGTGCAGGTGCTGTGCTAAGTGACAAGGGGAGAATTTAAGTAAAACTAAATGACAGCAAAAGTTCTGCAAACAGAACGTCAAACTGGAAGATTTCTATACTTCAAAAGTAGCCCAAACATTTGGCAATATAGCTGAAAATCAGTGATTTTGGCCCTGGGGCCGCCATGAAGGAAGCATTCAAGTCTTTATTTCAAATAGTTCATTATTGTACATCACACTCCTTAACACATTAATTCCTCAAAAAAAGTTACTGGATGAATGATGATAAATTCTGTCTTATGTAAGTGTCAATATTTGTAGCTTTGACTGTGTAAGTGCATGCATACATATCCCCACGTGTGCACATATGCTCATGTGCATCCTATCCTGTATATTCATGCCAACATGCTTCTTTGGAGCAGCAAAACGTTCTACAATCACAAGTGAGAAGGGCATCCTGAATTTCTAGTAACCTTGATGGAGGTAGTGAGCCAAGAAATTACTGTTTATTACTGCGTTTTCCACTCTGTTATATGCTCAGCTTGCACCTGTTATATAAATATAAACATAGCAGAGAAGAGCACAAGGAAGAGGGAAAAGAATACACAAATATGCAATACAAACGAAGCTAATTACATACACTTTTGAAAAAGAACAGGGTATAGAAATGATTCTCAAGTTCGCTATAAAAATGGAATAAATTTGTTCTCCCTTTTGGTAAATTCTGCTTTGAAATATTTTTCAAAGTCTATGACAGTTAAGGTTATTAACTGTGGAAATAAACTAGCAAAATGAACCCTGCACTGAAGCACAAATATAGCTCTGCATCAAAACTGTGGGGTAAAAATGTCCTTTACTAATTTGCCTTTAGAATAAGGGGTAGATTAAACTTGACTTCACATCTATTGTTCAGTAAGCTGGCAATTTATTTGTAACTTCATTTACTTTTATGCCTGCCATTATTTTCTCAACTAGCTACATTCAGATTTCTTACACAGGCTCATTTGTGGATTCTGCTTATGAAGTAGAAGATGAGGTCAAATCCATGTGTAGGGAGATACTGTTTATTAAGTAGGGGATGTATTTCAGGAGACACGTCAAGAAACCATGTAGCTCTGAATCAAATATATTTTTCTTTCTATGAAACATCTTCTTGTGCATTAGCAGAAGTGAATGCGACCAAAATATCTCACCACTTTAATTTCTTGTAATTGATTTACATGGAAATGCTGATAACACCACCTTAATTAATTGCTGCAAATTGTATTTGACAAACAATTAGATAACATATTCCTCTGACCACAGAGGTCTTACGCTGAAGCATATTTCTTACATACTTCATCTCTTGTAGTCTTTATTCAGCTCTGTCAAGTGGTAAACACTATCAGCAATCTTAAAATGATAACTTTATAGACATCGTTAATGTGCCCAGCATTGCAGACCTAACAGTGGCAATATTGGGACTTGAATCTTAGTGTTGTGAGTGCGAAGATCTTTATCACAGCTACTAACATATATTAGCGATTAATAAGTATTAAATTTTTCATTAATATCAACACACATTACAACAATTTATCATTGACAGAGGTATGCCCAAGATCTAGAGGAAATGCAGAGTAATTAGCCATTTGTTGAATGGATATAAGATAATCAACTTTCTCTATATTTTTAGCATGAAAGTAGAAGTAAGGGAAGTACCTTATAATGATCTCGAATATAAAACAAACACACCGATGTTAAAGGTTGCCAACACTTGCATATTCCAACTTACCCTATCTTACATTGTTTGGTTCCAAGGTTTGGTTCCAAGGGTTGATTCTGGTAGAACCTGTATGACTGAACTTTAAGAGGACAATGCAGTCTTACTTTGGAGGAATAACCTAAAGATTTGGTTTGACAGTTTATTTTTGAGCATGCACAAAAACCTGCATCCTCTAAATTATAGCATGAAATTCAAAGAAGTAAGCTTCAAATAAAAGTTTAATATGTTATAGTAAGTTGATAAATACATCATATTCTCCTACAACCCTTCTACCTTGATGGTCCCAAGTTAGAATGAAGGTAAAACTACTTTTTTTTCCCAAATCCATTTTATTTCAAATGTGAAAAAGAAGAAAGAAAAGCTACAACAGAATTTCAAAACATGTCAATCAGAGGGCAACAATGGTACATATGTTGTACATTGTCATCCCCAAATCATTCACCCAGAACACAAGACATCTGCATTCATTTGTCAGAAAAATACCAGCACAAATCTTTCTCTTCAATGAACTCAAATTAATCAGGAGTGTAAGTATGTTAACTATTTTTTATATACATATACGTATACATATACATAAACATATACATATACATATACATATACATATACATATACATATACATATACATATACACAAAACTACTTTGGGAGGAGACCAATAATCTGGGGAATTTTGTAATACAGAAAGAAGTAATGTCACACCCTTTTTGTAGAGAGAAGGTAAGCTGACTCAGAAAAGGAGTGGAACCAGAAGTCAGACATCAAAGCCTGCATTTGAGACCAAACCAGTGTCAAAAAGTGACATTTGTTAGAGTTCCATTTTAGGAATTGTCCTTTCTTTCAGGTTGTACTCCACATTAATCTGAAAGTTTCTCAGAGAAGTCTTATGGTCAGTAGAGCACTGACACTACAGAACAGTGGTTCAGAAATGTCTAAAGGACCTATCAGTGCAGAATAAGGGCCAGGTCAGGGTACCTGACCTGCTTCATGCAAACACAGAACAGCCTGAGCAGATAAAAATGGCAGTGAGGCAAATCTACCGTAACATTCCATCCTCACTCCGGGAAGAAATTTCCCAAATGTTGTATGGTTTCAGTGAGGACCATAGTTGTGCTGATAGTTGTGCTGAAGGGCAGAGGGTTGCTGTGGAGCTATCTTCACAGATGGTGGAATAGTGTGTAGCTGACGCTATGGTCAAGGGAATCCAAGGCAGAAAGCTGGATGGAAAGACCTGGGTCTCAGAGTTGCAGTGTCTGTGAAAGTCCAGAGTAGAGTCCAGAGAACAAGGCACAAAAGATAGGAACAGCATGGTTCTACCCAGTGCATAGTTTCATCATTGGAAACTGTTAATACCAAACACAAAAACACAAATCAGACCAAAAAGGCTCTGTAGGCAACAATACTAGATACCCATGTTAAAGATCCACCTTATCAAATGAGTGTGGCACCAACATAATCACACAAGATAGCCTATATTACTGAATTTTTTCCCTAACCATAATGAAATACCTGAGGCTGAGTAACATATTAAGAAAAGAGGTCTATGTAACTTACAGTTTTGGAGGTTCACCTTCACAGCACTGACTCTGGTTTAGCTATCAAGCAAGCACCTCTTAACAGATGATGTAACGAAGTAGGACATCACACAGAGGGAACGATCACATGATGAAACAGGAAGTTAAAAGAGTGTCAGCAGGAGCCATTCTTGCTCTGTTATAATTCACTCTAAGTGTAGTAACAGGGATCTCATGAGAACAATATCAACTCCTTCCAAGAGCAGTACCTCCCATGACTTTCAACTAGGCTCCACTGATTGAAGGGTCTACCTCTCACATCACAGGCACACTGGGGACCAAGCTCCCAACTCATGAACTTTTAGAGGAGACACACTCACACTACATGCAAAACATAGCCTAGTCCAAAGAAGTTTTCTGCAACCTCACAGCACTAACTACACAGATGCGAGAAGAGCGGCAAAATAAAGTGAGATCTGGGATTTCAATAGATTGCACATTTTCTTAAGACTGTTTTTTGAAATGTTTTGAAGAATAGGAACAAAGATTTTAAATAAGAAAAACTGTGAGAACCTCACTTTCTTTTTATACCTGCCAGAATGGTAAGACTCATTAGACTATTTAGATCATTTACAGAACAGAAAGAGAATACAGATTTTGGTATATCCATGTGTAAAGTTTCAACCATGCTATGTATGTCAGGCCCATATTACAGGATCTTTGATCTTTTCCCACATTGAGCATTTAAGGAAATTAGTGATTTTCTAAAGACCATAAGCTTTCTGTTCCTCTGCTATTCTGCTGATCTCCACATGATTTCCCAGCACTCCCACTCCTGGCATGCAAGTCTAAGAAGTGGCTCCACTGTGCACAAGTCTAAGAAGTGGCTACTAGAACACCAGTTTCCCACCAATTCTTCTGTAAGGGAGCAGAGAGTCTGGGCTACATGACCTGGGATGGTGGAGAAAGGGGTTCTATCTTGCTATGTCAGCTGTACTTAGAAGAACTTAGCTATTCAAAGCTTGATACTACCATAAAGAGGGAAAAGTCTGAAATGATGACTAGTATTCATACTTCCATAACGCATAACAGAAATGCAGTATAAATAAAAATTTAGGGAAACTGAGTGGTTCACACCAGATTCTCTTCAAATAGCATCTCCTAATGGTGGCCGAATCTTTGGAGAAATGCAGATTACTCAGTGGCATCAAAAACAGTTTGATCCACTGCAATGGTAAATGTTTACAATACTTTCACATTACTTTCTTCATTCAGTTTTCAAAATAGTATTAAAATAAATGTGTTAACATCATTAGGATACAAAATAGCAACCTGAGTTTCAGAGACATTGTTATTGGCCCAGTTCACTTGTCTCGAAATGCAGAAGTATCTCAGCTTCCGGTGCATTTATAAATCCTTGACTTCTTTACGTTTTCTGTAATATTCAATCTCTGAAGAGACATCGAAATAATAGGGGTACACTTTGCTTATAAAAATGTCTTTCTTGTATTGTACTATCAATAGTGATTATAGAGAAAATAGTCTATGCTAGGCAGTAACCATAGGCCTAGCATGGATTAATCATATATAGTTCTCATAATGACACTAAGGTAGATTACTTTTGCCACTGTTTTTATGTTTTGAGATTTAGCCACATTTTCATCATCTCTATAATAGAGGTAATTATCTACACTTGGAATTGCTATGACAATATTGGTAACAATCTCACTGTACACAGAAAGAAGAGCTGACACTATTGCTGTTGTTGATAACTGAGCATCACCTCTCTGTCATATCTGACACCAACAGAGGTAGCAGGTACTTGAATCACGTATGCTTTGATTGGGAAATCTAACAATATTAAAAGATAATCTCATAATTTTAAATGTATGTAGTGTCATAATCATTATTGCTATTGATTCATTTTATTTTTTATTAGTACATGTTTTCAGTATAAAATGTGTACATTTCTTGTGTGGAGTTGGTATGTGTATATAACACATCTTAATTTATTCTTTTTTCCCATTTCCTTCCCTACTTTCCCTTTTCCTCCATCTCTTCATTTTATTTTTTGTAAGATTAAGTACAAATAACTGTCATTGCTGATAATCACATTCATACATGCTATTAAACAGTTATCATACACTGTTATTGTTTCAACAACAACCTTCATCTCCACAATTTGTTTTCTTTCAAATCTGCTAATGCCACATAGAAGTCTTGATTTACATATACCAAATGATATATAAAATACTTTATTCCTAGAGTAATACCAAAGACCTTTTTTTTGCCACCAATTATTTTAGAGATAATATTCCCTTCCTTAGGTCTTTATATATACTTCTAAAAATCACATATTTTGAGGGAGGAAGACAAGATGGTGGACTGGTAGGTAGCAGGAGAGAGACCCTCTCTGAGAGAGACAGCTCAAATGCCAGAATAAAACACCCTGGAGAGACCCAAACAGATAGAGATGGACTCTCACAACCCAGGAAAAAACTAAAGTGCAAAAAACCGCTCGAATATGAGGTCCTGGGACTACCATTAGAGAATCTAAGATCAGCAAGCACAGCGCCCTCCTCAAGCCGCCTGAATTACTGCCCGACCTGAACAAGGGATCCACACCGAAGTGACTGGCTTGAGCCGCCGGAGCGCAGAGCTGAACAGCCCTGCGCGCAGCTAGCCCGGACCAGCCCTGCACTCGACCCACCCAGAGGCATCGTGAATTCCCACCACAGCCAAGCTGAAGTCAGAGTTCGGGGAGCCCTGCAGTTCGCGGGGACCGACATCAACACGCGGTGAGTGATGGGAATAAGACCCTCCCACGGGAAAGGGGAAACGGACTGGACGACATGTTGGATTTGGGCAGGACAGCCCTAACTCCATAAGGAAGTGGCTTCAGCTGGTTGCTCCCCTCGCCGAGCAGATTGGTGGAATCTGCTTGGACTAGGCCGCGCCCCTGGTGGGGACCCAGTGAGTCGCTTCAATATTACTTCCCTGAGATCAGTGCACAGTGAAGGCCTGCAAAGGTTGACTGGCCCTGAAGGGAGGAGCTAGCGCACACTGCCTGTGGGTGAAATCTAATCTCTGATAACCTATTGAAGAGGGCTAAAGCTCCTAGCCTGCACCCTCTAGAGGAGCTATAAACAACAAGAAAAGGGTCTGGGCATTACACTGTACACTTGTATGGAAGGAACCAAAAACATGACGAAAGGGAGAAATAAGAAACAACTCCCAGCCCCCAAGCCTGAGAACATTGATCCAGGAGAGGTAAATACAAAAGAGATTGAAGGCAGCAAAAATGCAATATCAAACACAGCATTAGCGGACATAAAGAGATACCTTCAGGACCTTGTAAGCAGGACCAAAACTGAAATATTAATTCAAATTAAACAAGAGATAAGTAGATTAATAAAAGAAGGGCTGGGCACCTCTCAAGAAGACACAGACAGAAGAATGGAGGAACAAAAATGGAGAGAAAAATTTAATGAAGAATTCAGAAAAAACCTAGAATTCATGAAGCAAATTCAAAGAGATTATCAGGAAACTAAAGACT